>JAPYZA010001129.1:0-41913 GCA_030522685.1 Eupelmus azureus | reverse complement strand
TTCTTTATGGACACTGTCGTAATGTTATGCGATTATAGAAATTAAATTTCATTAAAATATAATAAATTAGAACTGTCGACACCCCTTTTTCTCAAATATGCTACTCGCCAATCAATATTTTTATTAGCAACAGAAATCACTCAAATTCATTCGTCCGCGCTCCAGCCATAAAAAATGCAAACAATTCCACAGCTTATCAATCAACATCAATCAAAACTTCATCGGCTGCGCTTTGACAACACCTCGAACCTCAGCCAGTATAAAAAATAACCGCGCGACCAACCAAAACTCCCGCATCGAAAACCCTAAAAAGTCAGCCACGCAAATTGCGCGCACTTATCGGCCAGCCAAGCCGAGCAAAATAGAAAGCGCGATGGTCAGCCTGCGGGAATCTCGGCCGGAGTAAACTCAATAAACGTCTACATACACATCACGAGAGTGTATACGTGTATATATATATAGACTCGCGGAAGCCAGGCTGCAACGGCGGGAGCACGGACGGATCTTTGCCGGCTGCATAGCCGACGATAAGCCGCTCGTGTGTATATACTAGCGCTGTGTGTTACACGTACGCACTATCGCGTTACGGATGTTAAACTACGGCCGCACGTGAGTCGAGTTTCCAGGCGTTTGAGTATCCTGACGATGATGATGAACGCGGACCGGCTGCTAATCGCCGGAGAAAGAGTGGGGGGGTAGCATAGGAAGGGTAAGGGGGGGGGGGAGAGGGCTAATGAAGCGAGGCTTTTTGGTCGGGGTGTATTTGGTAGATTTGGAGAATATGCCTGCTTGCGGGATTTGCTTGTTGATGAGTAGGCGGAAATGGGATTCGGTGCGGCAAAAGTTGGAAGTTTAAGGTTTTTAATTGTGCTATTTGTTTTGTAATCATTTTTATTTTTCCGAGTACGAAATGATGAATGGAAGAAACTAAAAGTTGTGTGTGAGTAAACGAATTAGTATTTTAATCATTTTTTAAAGGACACTCAGTATATAATTTTATTTTTTTACATTTATTATAACTAAATTTTTTCTGCATAATACACTCAGCAAATGAAGCACGATATATTGATGCTTTAATCAACTTAATTTTCTATATATTTTAAGATCAAAACGTGCAATTGTAGAAGTATAAATAGAATACTGTCAGAACATTTACGTTTATTATTTTTACTTTAATAATTATGAGTACATTTATTCTCAATTTTTAATCCTATTACTGCTTTTATTAAAGCTGGAAGGGATTAAATTTATAAATGTCTTACTTTAGTTAATATTTTTATTAGAGTAAATTATAAAATAATGTAATTACTGAATAATACATGTATTATCAAATTGATTTTAAGAAAAAAGAGAAGATTTATTAATATAATTACTTTCATAAAATGACTTTATTATAAACTTTTGTGCATTTTATTTTTATTTCAGGAAAATAATGAAAAATGCATAACTATATTTACCTTTAATAAAGCGAATATAGCATAAGCAATTTCATTCAATCTTAAAATTTAATATTCCATTTCAAATTCATTAATAGTATCTGTGAACTTAATTTGTTCGATTCTGTAAATAAGTAAATAACTAATATGTAAGGAAGCTATAAACAAAGAACGTAGTTATTAAAACTTATACATTATTCAGTAAGTAATTAAACACACTTTAAACTAGTAAAAAAAGAAAAGCAAGAACCAGTGAGAAAAACAAAGAATCCACAAGAACCACTAAAAAAAACCTCGCCCCCCAACCTCATCGAAGAAAATCGTAAACAACGCGTAAGTACCAACACGTGATTCAAAGCTCAACGAACTCGTAAATTCCGACCACCGCTAAAAAACCCAGCCGCAAGCAAAACCCGATTAAAAAACCAACGATTTTCCGAACCGCCGCCTCCCCCACGTCGCCGCATCGCGCACTTGTTGAGCTCAAATCGTTCACGCATCTCTCTTACTTCCGCACTCATCCCCCCCCCCCTCCCTGCCGACCTTCCAAACAATTTGCTCTGCGCGCTCGAAAAAAAAGCCGGCGTTTACTACCTCCTGAATGGGGATATCACCTCGCTTCCTACGATCCGATCGATCGCGAGACGAGTCGAGTTATTAAACTAGGCCTGGCGGGGTTATGTGGTTTCGCCTCTGGGCTGGCTTGCGCAATGGGCGCGTGTGTGCTTGCTTCGGATATTTTCTCCTCTCGCGGTTTTTCTTGGTATTTGCAGAGAGGCTGGTTTTTCTTTTGTCTCTGGGAGCTTTGGGCTCGTTTGCCTGTGTAATATCCCCGTGTAATGAAAATGGCAAGGGCGAGAATGGTTATGGGACGGTCTGGGGGGATAATTGTTTTTAGAATTAGTTTATTTTATTGAGGAGAGGGCTAGTTGCGCTGGGTTCTTCTTTTTCGTTATATTTTTTTATCTAATGTTAACTGCTGCGGTCTGAGTGGCTCCGACGTGTTAACGGTTACTGCGAGGTCTCGATGGATAAAAGTGTAGATATTGAAAATAAAAGTAATGATATTTTATAGTTTGTTTTGTATGTACGCGGCTATGCTGTAAAATTTTGAATTAATTTAATTGATGAATAAATTTACTCTTGTTTTTGATCATTTAATTTAGCTGTATGAAGCCCAATTAAATAATTTATAACGTTCAATTTGCAAGTAATGTATATCGATAACGAATGACCGTTGGTTTGAATTTAAATGAAATTCGCAATTATCTGTATGCTGTATTTTATTTAAATAAAATTTTACATAAAGAAGATGTGATGCCGGTAAAGCTAATTGTAGTATATTAAAGTATCCTATATTTGGTTTAATTAACGTGAATGGAATCTGTATAACCCTCAATTTTAATTATTCAGATTTTTATATCAAAGACAGTTTTTTAATTCCAAGAAATAAAACGATTTTTCAAACACTGGAGCTACTTTTAGAATTAAATTGTAAAAAGAAAAATTAAATTATTGTAGAATTGATCAATAATGATTCTTAAACGCTTGATTTCTATGCCTGCTACCTTAGTTAATCAAGTTTGCGAAGTAGTAGGAGTTCAGCTTGGGAATCTGCGGACTAGCCCAAACAATCGAATATTGAGTTATCGTTGAATGCCGGCTCAAAACGTAAGTGGTGCTGATTTTAACTAATATAGTATGTGTTATTGAGGATTACTACAGCCTCTAATTCGTTCTAGAAGAATCTTTTGCATAGCCTGTGGTAAGAGAGTAATTTGTAAGAAAATATTTTCTCAATCTTTAACGATTAGATCAAGTTTAAAATTAAACTTCTTAATTGGAGATTAACTTAGCGAAGTTTTTTATACTTCCAATAAAAGAGGGGTGTGCTTACGGGCTTTAATTTGTTCACTTTATTCTTAATTTCTTTAGCTTCTCTTTTATAAGGAAAATTAAGAAGTTTCTTTTTTGCTGTGCCCTTGTAAGGATCCTCTTTCCCTTCAACCTTTCATCTTCGAGTAACTAAGGAAAAGATCGTTGGACAGACAGGCGATTAAGGTCTTTGCAAAAAAATAATAACTAATAAACAAAAGTTTTATAAAAAACTAAATGTAAAGAAAAAATAAAATAAATGGTAACAGATCTTTTAAGAAACAACTATTACCAAATTAGAGTGATGTTTAAATTAATCTTGAGTTTCAAGGATATTAAAATGTGTATTACGTAAATTAAGGAAGGAGGAGTAAACTGAATAAAAAAAAACATGCTCAGAAAGAAAAAGCATATTCAACATCCAATTCTGCCAAGCAAGTGACTCAAAGCAAACTTCCCGTCGATTTCAACCACAATCAATTACTCCCACAAAAGATCAACAAAGAAGACCCTAAAAAAATTCCGTAACCCTATAACGATGCGTTTTATAGCCGCGAGCACGTATAGAATCGAGCAAGAAAAAAAGATAAAGTCAGCCTCACCATTATTGTTGAGCCAGTAATTAATCGAAAGCGGAAAGGCCTCGACGAAACATTCCAGCACGACGACCGTCCCAAGGGGCGCGCCGACCAGTTGATTCGGCACGTATATCACCGGCGGAACTGTCGAACAGAGATAAAGAGAAAAAAAGCGCATGTATTTTTTATGAGCTTTCGAAGTATGCAGCGACGCAGCAGTTAGAGTCGAGCGAGACGCTCCAATTTGCGCCTCGTTAATAAGCGGCGCTAATTAGGAGTTGCTGGCTCGCGAAGGTTTTGAATTATATTACGTTGGGCGTGTTACGTTTTTTGTGAATTTTAAATTTGACTGCTGTTGCCGAAGTTTTGCGGCTGGCACGTGATGGAGGGAGTGATGCGAAAATTTTATAGTTTATCAGATGGGTGATTAATTAGTGCTGGAAAATTGTCTGTTTTAATGTCTAATTATTGTAAAGATTGTACGTCAAATTTAACGTTAATGCAGTTGGTCTCAAATCAAGCTATTAATTACTGCATTTCACAAAGTATCACTCCCTCAAAGGAAAATTCTTATAAAAAAATTAGTTTTAATCTTTCTATAAATAGAACTCAAACATATATATACATATATACGAACAGTGCACTTCGACGATTATCCGCTTGCTGATACTAGGCGGCCTGCCGTTGCTCGCAATGCAGTGATAAACTCCCATTTGGTCTCGTTTGATCTTCGTCAGGACGAGCTCCTCGCCATTATACTCCAACACCTTCTGCACTGAAATCAGATGGCAATGGTTTCTCGCTTATTTTCGTGTTTGCCATGATCGAGCGCAAAAAAGAAAAAATAGTTTAAAAATACTACAAATTACTTAATTAAAGGTGTCAAGTGAACAAGCGAGTATGTACTACTAATTATGCAAATCCGTGAGAATAGACAAACGCGTAGGAATTTCGCTTCGAGTTCCTCGAGGATTCGATTTGGACAGCGCGTGGTTCCGACTTTGACGGAGTTGGATGATTTGTTTTGAATTATATTAATGTGAGATAGTTAGAGCGCGCACATTTGTTTCGCGAAGTATAAAAGTTTATCAAATGCGTGTTATATTTATTCTTTAGTTAGAATGTATACTTTAGATTTT
The DNA here is from genome assembly GCA_030522685.1 of Eupelmus azureus. Lineage (NCBI taxonomy): Eukaryota > Metazoa > Arthropoda > Insecta > Hymenoptera > Eupelmidae > Eupelmus > Eupelmus azureus. The sequence goes on along the minus strand of JAPYZA010001129.1, from coordinate 36,885 downwards.
ATAACGTAGAAGTGTTGCAATTGATAGTAGGAAATGAATGTGTAATAGTAATTTTGGTTTCATAATTAACTAGACAATTTTTCATGGTAAATTGCTAATTGAAATAAAATAGTTAATTTTTACGAAAGAGAGTTGCCATTGATTCAGAAAAACGCTTTTAACATTCACTCGAAAACAAACATGCAAAACGTACCTTTGAACTTTTCGTTGGAGCTAGTTGTCTTTTCGTGGAAAGGCTCCCGGATTATTATTTCCTTTTGATCTTCTCTGCGCCAACTGACTTTGGGCTGGGGTATGCCATTGGCTCGGCATTTCAGATTTACCTGGAACATTTGGTGACGTTCTTAAATGCGATTTCATCCTGCCCTCCACGCTGAAAACGCCACGGAGGAAAAGTGACGCTTGATTTATTCATCGCGGACGTTTGAGAAAATTTAGTCCGTTTCGTGTAATAGCGATCCTAATTCAATTTTCGAGATGCGTACGTAAAAGATAAATTGAAGAATTGTTTGAAACGTTTTTTAACATTAATTGTTCATAATTCAAGTATTTGTTTTTTATGTTTTAAATTATATTTTCAATTTGTAGATCACTGACTTTTATATAATTCACACGAATTACCGAAACTATATCAACCCAACTTTGATATTTAAAAAAAGGCAACTAAATAACTTAACTAAAACTTATATAAAAAATTTAAATTAATCAAATTTAACAAGACGTAAAGTGCATTTGAATACCGATTCTCTCCAGATTCTCCAACTCCATTGCCCCAATGAAAACAATGCCTCTCACGGATCGACGCACCGTGTCGCAACTTTTAAACAGTCTATCCCAAAGAAGAATTTTCCAAGGTGTCTGCAGTGTCCGATCGCGCGCAACTATTTCATTCCGAAATCCGATGTTAACAAAATTAGTTCGCGCCCAAGCGCGCTCGAGTAAGAAAACTCGAGAGCGAATGGAGCCGTGAGATCCAATTTAACCGAACTCAACTGATAAGACCTTAATCGAGTCAGCTTGGTCCAGATTTTCAATGAACGTGGCTGGAGCTGACTTATATACAACGGGCCTTTATTCTAAGGAGCGCGTAAATATTTTAACGAGAGGAAGATTCTTAAGTGAGTGGGCGACTTGTAAATAAGGTGTAAAAAGGCCTTGTGCGTTTCGGTAGTCGTGTCCGAATAGAAATTTAATTAGTTAGGTCTAGTCATTGAAATTTCGTTAAGTTTTAGCTAAATCATAAGTTGACGCCTAAGCGCAGCTGCTAGAATTATATCAATAACTAAGCAATCTAGGTAAGATCTAATTAGGATTTATTTAATTATATTTGTTCGGATTTTCGAACTTTTTAATTTTAAGATAATTGAATGTGGATGCTAGATTGTATAGATCACATTTAGATGAATATTGCAAGATAATTACCGCAATAAAACTATATTTCTGGTAGAAATTTCGATGAGAATTCAATCTTTTTTATTCATAAGTTAGTTAAACATTAATTAAAGAATTATTAATAAAGTTACGTTAATAAATTAATATCTATGATTCTCTAATGCTTTTATCAATAATACTAAATATCAATAAAAAACCTTTCGATAAAATAAAAATTTTAAGTTTATAAAAAAATACATACATATTCAAACACTATCAACTTAAAAATATTAACAAGTAAAAGAATCATATTCAGAGAACCAACACCCAAACGTTAAACAATTTCTTCACATGACTTTATGCTTACATGCCATCCTTCCGGCACTGTAACATCTCCAGACGTCTCTTCTGGAATAAAATCTGGAGGAAGTTCGATCGTCAGCATCCCCACCTGTAACACACGCAAACAGAACGCGAGGCGCGCGTTTGATTTATATTTTCTGCCGATGCATTTGCGTAGAGCTCGCGCTCTGCGATGACAAATAAATCAATGGAATGATACACGTTATCTTGATTGCGCCACGTCCCGTCTGTTTTGTCCGGAAACCGGTAATACGTACACACATTTGAACGCGTGCTCGGAGCATTGCGCCGCCGCTGCTGCTGCTGCTGCTGCAGTGTCAGCGGATATTGTTATAATGCAGTTGACTATTTCGCGTTTGATTTATTACGATGTAATTGCTAGAATGTCTGTCTATTTAAAATCTGGAAAATTTTGGTTTATGCGATGGTCGGGTTAGTGCGATTGTATTGAAACTCTACTCGTCCAAGTTAAGCGAAGATATATGGGTTGAAATTGTAATAAATATTTTAAATTGAAAATGTTGCTGAAAATAAAACGCAAACGCAGTTGAGAAGTCAGGGAAATTTAGCAATATTTAATTGAACGAAGTTTGTTGATATCCGTTTTATTCAAGACGAATTTTATTCATAGCGATTCAATTGCATTTTCATCGATCGAAATTAATTAAAAGAATATTGCATTGGTTTCATGGAAGCCATGTGTGTAGGAATCCGCACACTGTTTTTTTTCATATTTACAAACGCATAAAACGTTGAGAAATATATTTAAAAAAGAAATTTTATTTTTCGTAGGAAAAAGCTACGAATCAGGTTTCAAACTGCTCAAGCTCATGTACCCACTGAAAGTTATATACTCGCAATGCGTACAGGTACTTTTGTTTCGAAAACATGTAAAGTTTTTTCATGTCCTGTTGAGTTTATTTTGCACCGCAAATTGAACGAGAGTTGAAGTATGATAGATAATGTTTCGAAATGTACGGTTTATAAAGTTTATATTTTGAAAATTTTTTATTGTTTTCCGATGATAGAAAATTAATTTTGTAGTGATTTATCTCATCATTGGAAGAATCATTGGAAAAATGTTTTTTTTTCTTGTGAAATTACTTATTGTATAAATTGGTCATTGACATTATTTTAACTTGTACGAGTACTTAAAAATTCAAAATATTAAATAAATTCTGTGTCTTTTTATGGTAACTAAATTAGTTCAGTTTTTTGAAAATTAAGTTTTCCACAATTTTTCGGCTACGACTTTTCATTCATATAACATTTATAAACTTACCGGAAATTGATTTTTAGTAGAGATATTGCAATGGTTCCATTTCTAGACAATCTCTTCTGGAGCTAACATTTTATAGATTCAACTTATTTTCTACCATCTCGACTATGCATTTCAATATAAATCCGTTGATTTGATCAAATTTTGCTCAATGGATTTAATTAGTTATGTTGAGAAGTAATAGAGATAATACGATCAGTATATCGGAATCAAATAATAAATTGATTGATATTAGGTAGTCTTTCACAAATTATTAATATTTCTTGATAATGAATACTTTTTTTAATTACATATATAAGAAATTAATAAAGAATAATTCCAAGGCTGAACCGATTTGCATTTAGTGCTTAAATGAATCAGCTAAATGTTAGATTTCAAATCGTTTCCTCTGATCTCCTCTAAAAACATGAAAAGTGAACTAATTTAGTTACCACGGCAAGCTACAGAATTATTTTGTTGAATATATAAACTCATAATTAATGTATTTCATAAAAATAAAATATTTAATTTAATATATTAGAATTAAATAGAGTAAATTAATATGATTATTATAAACGAATGACCATGTATTAAAACTTGAAAATCTAGATACTATGATATGTCTAATTTTGTTTAGCTAAGTATATATTCTTCTGATTTATAAGGAATTCTCTAAAATATATATTATCTATTGATAAATCTCTAATTTCAATTTTGAGTTGCCAGTCACTGGTGCATTAACCTTAATTAAAAAAAAAAAAATCCATCAATTTTTCATATTTTACTATGCAAGCAAAAAAAGAATTTTTACATTGCTCAGTTGATAGAATATTTTAAATTTAATACAAAGCAATAGAGATTTTCGATAATGAATTCTTTCAATGTAAATTTCCCTCTCGGATTTCTTAATAGACTTCGATCTAAAACTCCTGATTCATTCATTCCGAAAAAATCCGAAACCGTCTAGACAGGAAGCCAAGGGAAAGTATATTCCCACGTGTCACGAATTCATCCGTCAATCAAGTCCATCTCGTTAATAAATAAGGTCGTAAAAAAAGATCAGCTAACGAACCTCCATCGTCCGCGATGAAATTCAATGAAGCTCGCGTCGTTCCTCTTAAAGCGTACATATGAACGCGCTGCTGCGTAAAAGGCAAGATGAGACCGGACGCGCATCGCGTCGCTTGGAGATCGCGCCGGACAAAGCCCTTTAATTGGATGCGAGCCATCGACACGGCTAGTCGATGCTTTTAATGACCGATAAACTCGGTACACGCTTGTCTCCTGTATATACGCGCGGCGATATGAGCGATTTTCCGAGCTGGGAACGTACGAGCTGGTGATTCGAGAACAAGGAAGTGTCCGGCTAGTGCGCAGTTTGCTATTTTTCCTGTGTTTCGCTGCGGATGTGTTGTTGAGTTCTGCATTAGTTGGTTGCTTGGTTGATTGGTGGTTTTGCTTGATTAATTTTTGAGAAATTTTTTGCTGCTCATTTTTGGTTTGGTGTTGAGTATGAAGATTTATGTCATTATTATTGAGTTAGTATCGTTTTCATTTTTATTTTCTAACAAGATTCTTTTTTTAAAGGTGTACGCATCATCTTATAGTTTTTACGGAAACGTCTTATTATTTATTATAACTGTTTTTTTAAATTCATTTTTCATTTGGTTATTCTAAGGATAACATTTTCAGCAACAATATTAATTCAGTATTCATGTTTAACATTTTGCCTTCAATTACATAATTAAAATTAATATATGCTTGGAAGCTAATGACAAGAGAAAGATGAAAATAAGCTTGTAATAAGCTCTAAAGGTAATGTGGAAATTTGAGTTATTATAAATTTTCAAAACGTCTTTCATTCTCATTTTTAATTAAAGAAAAATGAATTATTAGAAATAAAAGGAATTAAAATTATTTTCGTTACTAAGAAATCTAATTAGGTCTGTGAAAGGTGATTATACTTTGTAACTATTATTTGGACGTTAAAAATTGTCTAAAATTCGAGAATCAGAAAAACATTCATTATGATAAAAGCCATATAATAAACTCACGCGCGCAAAGCATCTTCAATTTCAAGTATATCGTTTTGAGGCTAAAATCACTTTGAAGTTTGAAAACTGTGATTTTCGTACATTTTACAAGCTAGAATAATTGAATATGATTATTCTTCTAACCTTTTTTAATTCCTTTCATAAATACAAAAACTTAGAAAGCATGTATTTTCAAAGCCGATTTATCGCATCGCATTGGTATTTATTCACAATTTCAAATCAAATGCGTACCTATTTCATTGACCTCCCTCGTCACGATCGACTAAAATAGTTAAAATTGTCGCAGTCTTACCAAGCCAACTTAAAACCACTACCTACCCAACCGAAACGAATCAACCTTCCGCAAAAGCCACTCGGCCCGATCTTAGCGCTCGAAAAATCCACCTCCCACTCCCAGCGTACACACAAGCTATGGTTCGCTAGCGCGCGACGACACGCAGTGCGCTTTATGTATTAATTATTATATGGGACGAGCGGCGAACGACAGCCGCATGTTGATGCGCGTCCCCGACGCTTGTGCAAAATCCTATCGGTGGACGAGATGAGATGGAGGAGAGAGGGGACAGCTCGCGTTTAAGCTGGATATTTGATAAATTAATGTCGAAATGGGCGATGCTCGCTTTGGTCTCGTTTTATTTGTTGCGGTACGCAAAATGTGAATTTTAGGGTGGGGGTTGAGCTTGGATGTTGGTGCTTTGAATGATTTTGAAGTATGGGTATGATGATGAAAAGTGTATCTTGAAGATAATGGATTTTTTGTTCGAGGTAAAAGGCTGTATTTAAAGAAAGTTTTGAAATTCAAAACAAGATATAAAAAAATATTTTCCCACTTTAGATGTACTTTTTTGTAATTTATATTTCTGCGTTATTTAAATTTAGTATTTTAATTAGCCTTCAATAGAGTTTCTTAATTTTCAAAAATCTTGCAAATTATTTTTCAAACACGTCCCTTGAACATTTCCTTAAAGAAAATTAATTAATAAAGTACACGTCAAATCTTAAAATTCTATAATTTTTTAAACAAGCTTGAGCTTGATTTTAAAACGCAAGCATAATTATCTTTGACCCCTATTGGCACAATACTTAGTTAAGCCGTTAGTGATCCAGAAAAGAAGATCAGGGAAAAAATTAAGTTCATCTCGAGCCGAGGAAAAATTAAACGCAGTTTTTGAAAAATAATTAAAGTGCCGTACGGCTCCACTTAATTAATCGAATCCCCCTCCCAGCGTCAGATATACTTAAACTGGAGCGCTCAAAGTTGATGAACGAAGCCGAGTATCTTGAGTGAAAATATATTGGGAAAATTTTTTAATTTCTATTGTTCAAAATCTATTACACCGCTGTTCTAAAATGTACTTTTCTTTCAGTGCCGATGCTTTAAAGTGACGTTGCAGCGATGAATTTTTACGAGAAACCGTTAATTTTATGTAATTTATACAAGCCTATGTCGTTAAATGAATTTTATGCTGCAATACGCCCCGGCTAAAATCATAATTATTAAAACAGCCTCGAAAAGAAGAAAAAGTAAAAATCCAAGCCAAAAGAACATAGAAAAGTAAATTAAGCAAACAAAAGCCAGTAAATCACGGCACTCCTTTGTCTCGAGCTCGGAAAGAAATCAGAGTACCCGTAGAATCCGACTGGAGCAAGAAAAATAAGATTCCACCCCCCGTTCTGGGAATTGAAAGGACCCCGGGAAAAAACAAAAAGGAAGAATTTAAATAGCATAGTAACCGATTGAACGAGCCAGCCCATAGACGCTAAGCCAAGCGCACTTCCGTGCGTGTACCCAGTCTTAAGTAGTACGAGTCCGCGTAGAGCCAGGCAGCCCTGGATATTCTCCCGTGCGATTGGCTCTCGAACGCAGGGCTTGAAAAAGCAACGAGCCCGCCGAATGCGAGAAGAAATAGCGATTGGAGTTTGAAAAGAGGCGCCGTAGTCGCTCGGGCGGCTTTCAAGCCGGCCGCAAGCCTCCTTTTTGCAACGCTGGCTGCTTCTTTCTCCCTGCCTTCGTTATGACTAAGCAGGGTTTCGCCTTTTGGCGCGCCAGGAAGTTTAGCGGAATTCGCGCTCTCGCGAGATGCAGGACTTCATTAGTCGTGGGAGGGGCTCTCTTTTCGAGGCGCGCGCGGGCCTTTTCAGCGCGCGTTTTCTTCATTACTTTGTCGAGCGATGTGCTTAAAGGACGCGGCAGCCGGGGCCCTTCCTTCTCGTTAACGTCTTTTGAGCAGCGCTGGAAGGATAATTCGGTTAATTTGCCAGGGCACGCATTTGTTGATTAAGGACTTTTTTCGAGGAGGAGGAGAGCTTCGAGGTGTTTATGCGGAGGTGTTGCGATTGCGAGGCTTCAGGCAATTTTCTATGCAGAGATTTAGGGCGATTGAATTAGCTGCTGAGGACTGCTTATGTTTTTTTTTAATGAAAGGATGATTTAGGAAGGGAATAATGTTATAAATTCGTAGGAAAATCTTTTAATTACGTCTTATACTTCTAGTTTCAGAATTATTTAATGTTTGAAAATTTCGTGTTTATAATGCAGTATGTGATGAGCGATGGTCATTAAATGATTTTGTTTGAAAATTCATCAGTATGGAAATGTATTCTGCGCCATACGTATAGATAAGTAATTATGTATTATAAGCAACTTGATAATAGCCCGGCATTATTTACATAGCTTTGTAACCCGATATTCCATAGTAAGGTAGTTTAAATTAAAACGCTTCAGCAAGAAAAAGATAAATAAAAAGCAAATTTAAAATAACAGAAACAAGATTTCTTTAAATAATCTCCAGAAAAAACATATCAGAGGAGCACGGAAATTTCATCCGGAACATTCATCCGACATAATAATTAAAACAAAAATTTCAATTACTTGTTCTTTAATTGCTTTTCCAAATGACATCGGAGTAAGAAGTGTGATACTTTAATAACTTTCAAGTCATTTAATTAAAAAAATAATAATAATAATAATAAAAGAATTGAAGAAAGATGGTGAAAGCAAAATCGCAAGAAATCTAGAAAAGAAAGAAGAGAGAGAGAGAGAGAGAGAGAGCACCCCTCCGCGCACGGTGGATGGTATAATTGAATAAAATTAAATTCTCGAGTCGTAAGCGCGAGAGTCGCGCGTAGTTTTTCTTCAATTAACAAAAATGTTTACTGTTAGAGAGGGTGGCGGGCGGCCGAACGGGCCACTGATGTTATTGTCGCGTACAACTGGAAAGTAACAACGCCGACTTACGCGCCTTAATTATTACGACTCTGTCGCGTTAATTAACGAAAGTCGCCGAGGCCGCGCCTTTTATTACGTTTTACGCTCCTTGCGCGATTCTCTACTTATTTAAGCGTTCGCCTCCCTCGCTTTCTCCGTTCCCGTTCCTCTGTTTCGCTTTCGCGCCTTTGGCTCCCTTTGTGAGACTGGCAAAATGGCTCCATTAAGTCGGCGCGCCGCGGAAACAAATTTGGAAAACGCGCGGAATAACGCGCCGGCGACAATTTTTTAAGCGCCTACTTCCTGCAACGGTGCGAGCGTGATTATGGCTTTTCGTTTTGCTTTGTTTTCTTTTAATTGCGTCAATGTTTTTGCCTTTCGTGCTCGTTAATAGTGAAAAATACAGCTAAGGGAGGCGCGTGCGCGGATTTAGAAAAAAGCTGAGTGTTGCTTTTAGTTGGGTAAATGCTTGTTGGATATACGAATGTAATCAATTTGGTTGATGGTAAGTGATCTAATATATATATTATTTTTATTTCGTCGATCTTGTAGTAAACTCAAAAGTGTGAACCCTGGAAATAAAAATTTAAAACCTACATTTTAATCTTTACAAAAGTTTAAAATGTTTGTTTTAATTCTTAAAGTAACTTTTATTTACTAAATTTAATATCACGAAAATTTGTACTGTGTTGAATGAATAAAATTTTAATAGAAAATAAGTGTAGTATACTAAAATTGAGATAATTAGCTGTATTATAAATATAAGTAAATATTTCTATGTAGTATTTATATTTTCAAACACCGAAATAATTTTTATTTATTAATATTGCTACTATATTATTACTATATTGTTACAATGTTGTTACAATATTATTACAATATTATTACAATATTGAAAGCCTTTTTAGATTTTAAATTATTACAGTTCCATTTGTATATGCAGAATTAAAAGGCGTATATAATATATAGTAAGCTTTATATAGAAACCAATACAATATATAATTCAAATTATCATAATTGTCAACTTCCTCTTCCTCCCAAACACAACTTCCAAAATCCCAAAAAAATCCTCCAAAAAGGAAAAAAAAAGGAAAATCAATACACCCCAACCATCGCCGACATCCATAATCACCCCACCAAAATAAATATTCTCCAGCCGGCAAACAATATCGTCCACCAGAGCCAGCGCGCAGCGCATAATCTGGCTTAAAAATAATAAAACGATTAAAAAGCAAACGCGCCTGGCGCGGAACTCGCGATTCTCGCCGAGCGCGAAATTTAATTTTCACCTACCTGGCTCTTCATCGGATTGGTATTGATCTGGCACATGTAGAGGCCCTCGTCCTCCTTCTTGGCTCCCTTGATGCGCAGGCTCCAGGTCCCGTGGTCGCGGCTCGACACCGAGATCCTAGGATTGTGCGTTATCACGTGGTCGTGGATCGCCTGGATCGCCTTCGTGTCGGCCTTCACCCAGCCCACCTGTTTGTGCGTATTTACACAGGGACGGTGAGGGATAATAAACTGTGTTATTTGCTGTGGGTTACAGGAACGCGTCGAGCTAATGAGGTTAATGAATGAGTTGTTTCTTTTTTTGTTTTTTGCTCTTTTTGTCTTAATTGTCCCGGAGTGAGGGTTCGGAATTCGCGAGCGTTATTCGAAACTCGGGGATAAATAATAAAGTTGATGCAGTATTGATTCGTTCTTTGAGCAATTAATATTTTTCCGATAAAGCGCTTAACTTCTGTCTGGCCATACAGCGATATGTAGGAATTAAATGTTATAAAAGTAAATAAAGCTTTTTATTTTCGGCGGGAATATGTTGTATTTATCATTGTTTTTCCTTTTATTCATAGATTGGAACGAATGGAAATTTATCAGTTTATTGGAGCAAACACGATTTTCGAACAGTTCATTAAAAAAACGTACTTTACATAAAAAAAAGATTAACTTTATCCCATTTGTTTCAAATAATAAAATCTCAATTTAGCACTAAAAATTCGCTTCACAAGTAAAAAATCCTTGTCTTCTCAAAACGATCCCGCTCTCAAGTACGTAAATCAAAGTAAACATTTTTCAGGCCGAAAATCCCATTCCCATCAAGTCCGCTTTAATGAAGCGATCCCCGGGCGTGGAGGGAAATAAAAAAAGACGGACGTGTACTCACCTTGTAACCGCCCAAGTGCTCGATGTGACACGTGAAAACTGCGTCCCTGCCGAGCGCGACTGTCAAATTCGCAAGAGGCTGCATGAATACCGGCTCAAAAGCTCCGCCTGTGCAAAAAAGGACAATTAAAGGAGACAAGCGGCTCGCGCGAAAAATCGACGAAAAGGCGCTCGAATAAAAACGACTGCGCTCGTTTCGGGAGCACACGAAACAAGCGAGCGTTAAGCTTGATACATCGATAACGACGCGCGCCTCTCTCGATTCGGCGACTTTTTTTTCGTCCTTCTTTTGCTGCTTTTGTTTCTTGGTTTTGCACTTTCATAATTGGCGATTAGTCAATGAAATCAATTAAGCCACGTAATGAATCGTTTTATATAATCGTATTATATAATCGTTGGTAATATTTACGGATACCTTGGGGTCATTGACTTTAAAGGATAACGCTAACGTTACGTAAAGTTAGCGCCTAATTTTACAATCTTTTCTATAGCTGTGTATAGTGAAAATAGCTCGCGTTGAGCTTACAGAATACGGAACCCAGCTGCAAGAAAGAAGAGAGAAGAACGAAGAAAAATGAAAGAGAAAGTCAATATAGGAAGAGAAGAAAAAAGAACCAAGAGTCAGCAACTTGCGGAACGCAGCAGTTCCGCGTCCAAGCATATCGAGCCTCTCCTCGCTCATTATTGCAATTTTCATTTTGTCCAAGCGCATAGGTATGTACTAGCGGCATACCGCACAAACAAGCGCCGGCCAAGAATTTTAATTCTTTCCAGCCCTGCTGGACTTGCTGTAGATTTTTATGGCTTTATCAAATTGTACACCTTACGAAGTTACTCTTTGTTTTAACGTTTGGGAGTGTTGGAATTTTTTACGGCAATATTCATTATTTCAATAAGGCCACTATTGGTAATTAACACAATTTGTTGAATTTGTCGAACGAAATAGAGCTTATTACGATTTCTGAGTGATTCAATTACAATTCAATTACACGTGAATAATTTAAGCAACGCGTTCAGATGTTATATTTTGTTATTTCGAAACTGGTATATTTTAATGTATAAAATTTAAGTAGTAAAACAGTTATATAAAATATATGGACGAAACCCACGATAAATAAAGTTACATAAAATGTAAAAGCGTAAAAGTTTTTTCTATAAAGTGGTTTCTATGAAAACCAAATCGATAAAAAATATTTTTTATTTTTCGTCCAAACTTTGAAATTATAAATTAAATTTTTCAGTGTTGCACCAGGAAAAGAAAATTTTGTAAAACAAACTTCAGGATTAATTTTTACGGATTTTAGATCGACTGCATAAAAAGTTAAAAAAAATTATATATTCACGCTATTCGAGCATCATATTTTCTAAAGTCATAATATTTTATTTTACATACGCTAATTTAAAAGTTCTTTATACTTGTTTATTAAACAAGCTATTTCAAGTTTTAATATAAGTATTCATATATAAACAATATTGAGATACTTGAATCAACTGTTTTTACCGATAAAAGTTGTTATTAAATGAATTTTCGATATTACAGAAAATTGAAAGGGTTGTTAAACATGTGGGTATTTATAGCAGATTATAAATACTGAATTTTATTTCTTCAGTGCTAACTGAAATCTAAACTCTGTCAATTTTTTTACGTTAATCTATTTCACATTATACCGCTGCTTATTTGAGAGCGAGATTTCTTAAAGTGACAAGACGTCTTTAGAGTCATTGATGAATAATTCATTGATCTCTATCTTTTCAAGTATACTTTTCTCCTGTCATTTACCTTATTTAAAATGAAATTTCCAATTATTTTATGATAATAATACAAATACATCACGTTATGAAACAAAATTTCTATTAATTTAAATTTGACACTAAAACACTATAACGATAAGATGCACAATTCAGTAAGATTTTTAAAATGCGACAGCTAGAAGTTTTGAAATCCAGTAGACACTTGATTTCTTGGCTTTAAGAGATCTTCGCTGTGTAGTTAGGATTTAAAAGAAGAATAAATATAAGTTTCAAACTGCCCGGATTAAATTATCCGTTTTTATAGAAGAAAAAGTCTATTGGATGTCCTAAAATTGTGTCGCTTCTTAAAAATTGTTTTCTACAATATTTTTAAATTTCTCATTCAAAATTGTCATTGACCAATCCTATTTCGTTACAAAAAATCTATTTTAAAAAATCTGAAGACACAAGATGCTCATCGGTCTCCCAATTACCATAAATACTTATCTTTCCAATGAAGTATGTCTCAGACGTAACACACAGCTAACTAAACTAATGTCGCGCAGACAAATGGTACAGCGAAAATAAGTAGAGGATATTATTGAATCGAACGGCCGCGCCCGAACCACATAATTAACGAGCTTGCTGCCTCTCACCTCGAGCCATTCTTCGTCGAGTGCCTTTTTCAGAGAAAACCGAGGAAGGAAGAGAAAAAAGCTGTTAGTGCGGCTCTTTTCGTTTTCGCTTCCGGTGGTTTTACAGTTCGTGTGAAAGCTATGTGTGCGTGATCGTTGACGAGGGCTAGTTGACGGATTGACGCGCGGTGTAATCACAGATTTTCTCACGGATCTATTTTTGGTGAATGTAATTTAATTGGAATTTGGCCTTGGAGTCAAGATGTTTGTTTGTTTGGATCTAGTACGTTGATTGTTTTCGAGAGGTATATACGAAAAAGGTAATTGTCAATGTTTATTTAAATTTCAAATATAGTGGTAACTTAATGATAATTTAACATTGATCACGGAAAAGCAATATCGGAGTTGTCTGATAAATAACACGGCAAATTAAAGCGGTTTCGTACTAATTGTAACTTTCAAATCAAGCTTTGGTAGATTACAGGGTGGACGTCATAAAAGTGCAGAAAGTTTTGCTGCTGGTATTCAAAACAAACTAGAATTTTGTGAAACTCTATCGCACGTTTAATTTGTCAATATTTTGAAACTACTCTAAAGGTACCATCGGACTGAATTTCAAACATTTATTTTGAAATTTAATTTTGATTTGGAATTTCGGAAGGAACATACATAAAATGAAAGCAGCAAAAATGTTCCAAATATTTTTAAATATACAATTTATAAATTATTTAAAGTTATTATAATTGATGCAGATTTATTTAAACCCAAGCTTTTCAACATTTTTGCGTTCTACCCAAATCACGTTATTTTCTCGGAATATAACAATAATACCATTGAATAATAGGATTTAAAAATTCTATTTCAATTTCCTTAATACATACATCAACGTTATCGGAAACGATAAAGCTACAATAACTTTGAACAATAAGCATCACGTCACTCTTAACAAGCGCTCGAACTTTTCGTACCAATAATTCGAGCTTCCTAATTTACCCTAACTTTTCGTTTCGCGATAAACTTCGGCATTTTTAATGGGGGCGCGCAGCTCGCTCTCTCTCTCTCTCTCTCTCTCTCTCTCTCTCTCTCTCTCTCCAGAGCATTATGATTTCACGCTAGCTGCAAACGAAACCTATATCTTATATTTGCCTCTACTTTTTGCTCTTTAGCTGAGCGTCTATCTTAGGCAGCGGGGCGAAGATAATTGGATAAGAAGATCACGAGAATGAAGATTGACCCACTTAACACGTAACAAGAATAATGGGATAGGAAGAAGGAAGGAGAAGTCGCAATAATCTCCGAGAATCTCTTGATGACAAACAATTTAGAGTAAATACAGAGAGAATTTTTAAGGAAATGCGCGCTCTCCTTGCCTTTTCGTTTCTTCAATTTCACGCGTTTATTACGAAAGGAGATAAGCGTTTGTTATACTCTGCTTTATTCACTAAAAGTAATTATGAAAAACATTAATATTAATCTCTCTTACTTATTCTAACGTCTTCTTAGACATAAATACAAATATTCTTCTATTAATGAATTATGATTTAATTAAACGTCTTAAAAAACCTTAATATAGATCGTTATAGTTACTTTTATCATTATTATTTGATTTCAGTGAAGCGTTTAATAAATTTTAAGATAAATGTCGAGTCAACGAACTAGCAAAGCGGAGCGCATCGATGTATTTAATGAGCAAGTAGAAAAGACATATGCTTAGTCAGGCACTCTATTCATAGACGTACTTCATTAGACTTTCAACTGCGCTTTGTCTAATTACCACGTGACTGCTCGTTAATTTCTCGCGGAAGTTTGACGTTGTTTATGCTATTTATGCGACGTTTAAATAAAGTTCTGGATTATTCGGTTTATTATTACTAACTAATCAAAACATTAAATAAAAATGAGCTAAAATTGAATATTAGGATTACGTTCCAATTATGCTCAACACTTCTGTACAAATTTTAAATTCCCATATCAACAAAACAATCCAACAAGAATCCGATCTTCCAAAGCCAGTCCCAATTCCCACCTAAAAATCCATTCTCATCTCCCTGAATAGAAAAATCTCCATCCCCAAGCAGCGACGTCTCAAAAATATTTTCCGACTCCCTCCCTATCTCCGAGCTGAGGAAAAAAAAATCCCTGATCAATGCACCTCGCTCGCAGGTGAATTTTCGTCTCGGCACATCTAGCCTCTCTCCCAGCTAGCGATATCATACAAATATATCAAGAGGCTCCGTCGTCTCTCGCGCTCTGCCGGAAAGCCGGCAGAAACAAAAATAGAAATGAAGAGGGAGCCCGCGAGATAAGAAAATAAGCCAGCCGGGATTTGCCGCGCGCCGGAGGTCCATCTTCGCTCGTCGCGCTTCTTCTTTATGCAAGCGATCAAACGGCCAGATCCCGCGTGAGTTTCGAGCGCCAGTCGGCGAATCTCGATTTCCGCAAAATCAATGTTTTTTCTCTCTCTCTCTCTCTCTCTCTCTTTCTCTCTTACCGAGCTATCCTTCTACTTCTCTCCCTCTCCTTTCTTTCTCACGAGGTTCCACTTGCTATTCCTTGAGAGACGCTCGCCGGAGGTTCATTTTACATTTTCCTCGCTTTTTTTCTCTGTCCTACCTTTGAGTGTGTATTCAAGCTTTGATTCTCCCGCATTTCAATTGTTAAAACCAACGCGCGCGACGTAACGCTGACATTGTAACAGGCACTCGATCGTACCGGTCAATTAATTAGACTTAAACATAAAAATACGCATTTTTGACTAGTTATATTAATTTATTCAAATGAATTACATATGCGTCTGCTTATTTATATACGACAATCAAAACGTGAAACGCGCCCAGAATATATAGCATAGCGAGAGGGCGCGGTAGACGCGCACGAAATTTAATTGGTAATTTGATATCTAACAAGTTCGTATTGACATTATATTGGAGCGTGGTATAGAGCTGTATAAGACAAATATTGAAATTAATGCATTTATTAAATTTTCCAAATTAAAATTAAACAGACCATTCCCTATAACCCGTAATAGAATACTGATACTAGCGCGACGTATACATAATTAATACAATAAACGACAGCGCGGCGAATTACAAATTCGGCAACGCCGTTGCGCAGCGACAAATTGTTCTAACGGCAAAATCGAAACGTTATCACATTACCCAAACAATGCCCAGAGTACCAATTCGTTACAAATAAAGTCCCGGCCCGTTCAAAGACGCCTGCAAAAAGAAAAGAGATACACTCGCGCAGAAGCAAAGAGAAAGGCGAAAAAGAGCTGTACTACAGACTCCCCGGCCAATCGCGGCAATGCCGAGCGGGATAAAGACGGAAAAGGGAGGAGAAAGAGAGAGGGAGAGAGAGAGAGAGAAAAGAGGATCGCCTTAAGAGGCGCGCCAACTGATTTCAACTTAATTTATTCGCATCGGCGTCGGCGTCGTCGCAGAGCCGGTGAATGGCCACTCGTTTCGCCGCGCGCCGTTCGTTAGGGAGTCCGTCGACGGAATTCCCCTCTCATTGGCCAAAGTTCATCCTTTCGCGAAGTGGATCCGCCGTCGCTGGCTCTCCGTTATCGTTCGTCTCTTCGCATTCAGTTTTAAATTAATATTTTCGACGCGCTAATTAGGCCTTATCGAGCGGGCTTGATTATCGGGCTGCGCTTTCGGCTGTTTCTTGGGAGCGGCGCGGCGACGTTGCTCGACTTTTCCGCGCCGCGAGTGTCAATTAGGGAAAGCGCGGGCCTCTTTATGCTCCGCCGGCTCTTTGTTAATTCGTTATTCGGGAGGCCCTCCAGTGCTTTCGAGTAGCTGTAGCTCCGAAGCTTCCTTCGAGTGTTTCGACGTCGTGCACACGCGAGCGCCTTATTTTGCTCTTGTCGAAGGGACTCGGCCGAGTCTTCAAAAACTGCAAAATCAATCGTATAAATAGAGTTCCGCTGATATACCGATGAATTTTTATGTTAGGACGTAGCGTTTGGATGAGGGTGACGGATAGTATAGGTACATGAGGCGGCAACTGTTCTCGCAGCGGATCATCCTGACGTACGTGTGTCGCGCGCTGATTCGTTCGTAGAAAGCCAGCCGCGTAATTTGGCTTAACGGGCCGGCTGCGGCGCTGTGTATCGCACGCGTGCTTAAGCTCAACCGCGCTGCTAGAGTCCAGGCGACTGTTTGACGAGCGCAATTAAATGAGCGATCGGCCAGGATTCGGGGAGGCTCGATGATCCGGTTGGATAGTCGCTTGTGATTTTCGCTGAGATGGTTGGGTAGGGTTTTTGTGGATGGTATTTTTTTGGTGGGGTTGGGGAGTAGGACATAATTTGGTTATTTTTGGATATTGAATGTCACAAGCGCAGTCTTTGGTACAAAGGGCATGGAGTTTTTTGATAAAAGTTGAAATTTTTGTTTGGATTTTGAAAGATTTTAAAGAGAACTTATTTGTTTTCGTAAGTAAGGAAATTGTTAAGCTGAAAACTCTATAAAGTACACTTCTCTCATAAGCTACGCATATTGAGTAAAATAACAAAGTAATTCCTAAAAGGAAATTACTTTGAAAAAATTGAAACAAATTTGTATATCAAGTAATGATATTTTTTATGTAAATACAGCTCTTTAAAGTTTGTATAGATTAGAGATGCTTGAAGTTTACTAATGAGCGCAATTAAACATCTCTAAACGAAACGAATTAAAAATTAAACATTTTCAAAACATTTGCTTTCCCATAAATTACTTAAATTTTTTATATTAAACACCATTACTTTTTTTAAAGAAAATACTTATTTTCTCACTCTCACTCTTCGGAAAACTCAAGTTATGAATGTTTGTAGTGTCAATTCTAGGAAAATATGTAAACAAAATTTCTGCTTGAAGCGTGAATAATATAGTCTAGAAATGTCCTAAATAATTACTAACGACAAAGTATAATACAATAGTTGTTTAATAGAAAAGAAGTGAGTTTCTTAGATACATTTTAAGTCTACATTGTACGAGAGCAGACACACGACTGACTACTCATAAGACACTGACTAGAGAGCGTGTATATTACATGTACATGTAAAATTTAATTGCTATCGTCGTAAATTACATCAGAAAGCAAGCTTCAATTTTCCGTTCTCAGACTGAAGAATTAATAATATGAACCATAGTTATGCTTGTTTAAAAATGAACAATGTTAAAAAATACACTCTTTAATTATAAGATTCCGCAGCTAGGAATTCAACATATTAAAAAACAAACAAAACTTTTTTATAATTTTAGTTGTACTTCATTTAATGGAAAATTTACATATATTATAATACTATAGCAAGAGCGTAATAGGTTTATTAACCATAAGAAAAAGTTAAAATGATTAAATCCATTAAACGCATAAGTAGAAAAGTCGACATATGGTCCGCCAGTTATACTAAAGCATCTCAACTAACACATCTCACTACTATAAAATTATTAATTTTATTGCAATAATATATAATTATTACAGCTCTTTCTTAAACAATCCAATCAAACAAAATCATCCATCCTAAAAAAACTCATCTCACCCATTAAACTTTCCAAAAAGAATTCAAACAGCCAAAACTAACCGCATCGCACAATAACCTCCCGCCCCTGTAAGAATCCAAACAACGCGCAAAACAGCGTGCTTGAAATTCCAACAGCGCAATTAAAGCCCTCATTAAAAATCATTTCGTTTCAACCGAGCCGCTCGCATAATCATGTTGCCATCGCTGCGGCGGTGGCGGCGGCGGCGCGCGCGCGTTTTATCATTTAAACAGCGCCGGGAGCTGGTTAACCGCCGACGAGCAAAGTTGCGCGCGAATTTTCGGCCCGTTAATATCGCCGCGCGTGCAACGGCCGGTGCTTTGTCAAAGCATAATATAACGCCGGCGAGGAGGATCAGAATCGCGCGATTAAGCCCGCCTGTTTTGTCAGGACGCGTCGGTCGAGGCAGTTTATTATTCGGCCGAGCGCCGCGTGCCGCTGTAATTGTAATATTCGGTAATTGAGAATTAGCATGATTTGTCGAAGACGGATGAATTTCGGTTTAACTGCGGTGGTGGGTGGCCTTTGCATACGCGCATGTTGTTGTTTCGACCGGATAAAATTGAGGCTACGCGTGCCGAGCGGGGTGTGAAAACGATGCGAAATATAATAGGGTGCAAGCGCGGATTATATCGCGCGGTATAATTCGGTCGAGCGCTGCTGAATGCGTGACAGTTGTTTAGGAATTTGCGAATTAGGTTGCGTATGCAAGCGCGCTTGGTTGGTGAAAGAAACGCTTGGTTGGGCTTTTAAATCTAAACAATGGGGCTAATGGAAAAAGTGTGGCTAAGAGACAATAGGCACATTTTGTGGGTTTGTTTGGTTTTGATTGTGGAAAATTCTCTGTTCGATCAAATTGAAAATATTGCTGAATATTTTTTGTTAAAATAATTTATTTGTTAATATTTCAAAAATCTTGTTTAATAAAGTTTTATGACAATGTACACGATATGTGTAATATTTAATTAATATTAATTAAATGAACTTATAAAACTTTTTTATCTTTATTTACAATGTAATGAAATTTTCCTAGATTTGATTTGTAGAAAACAATTAGCAGATATCGTTTTAAAAATTCAACAAGTAGGTATCTGTAATCTTTATTTAAAGTCACTAGTTTATCAATTTTGCACGACTTTCTTCTTATTGAGGATAAAGAGATGAAAGTAAGTTTTGAGGACACTATAATTAATTTTTCGAGGCAAGAGGAGAAACAGGGCCGAGCAAATTCCAAGTTTGACCAAGTTTACTAACCACGTTTCAACTATAAACAACGTAGAATAGATTGCGAGAACACTAAGATATGAATGCTGCATCTTATTCTATCTCTTTGTGATAACCTATTTACACGCGTCGTGCCATAAATTTATTTTCTACGTTTATTCGCTCTATTCGTTTTTATCATGTTAATAAATATTTCACTGAACTAGACTTCAAAGCTTATTTTATATCCAAATATTTGCACTAGATAGGTATATTTTTTTTAATTAAAAAAGAATTTTATTTTTTTTTTCGCTAGAGTTAAATTTGCGCTAGTTACAAAATAAATCAAAGTTTTTAATAAAAATATCTTTATTTCACAAAAACTTTTAAATTTATTATATGCAAATATTTGTGTATGGAAAAATTTTCTATGCATAATAAAAGGATTTCTAACTAAATAATTAAAAAAAAAAACATGTACCCTAAAAGCGTTTCAACTTATAATGAATATTAAAGCTTGAAATATCTACTTTTGATAAATTTCCGTCAATTGAGTCTCTAACAATTCGCTTTGAAGTTGGCCTACTTTGAATTTCATACATGATACAAAGATAAAATGTTTTCTAACTAAAATATCACTGCTTAAAATTAGAATCGCCACAAATAACTTAAAAAAATTTACCCGTCACAAACAAGTTCAATCTACTGTTATATTTTGGTACTATTATAATTGGCAATTTTACTCAAAGTATCGTTAAACATTGTGCAATTGAATATTTCAAACGAACGAAAATCATATTTGAATAGAATTGATAAAGGCATCGACATACATTCGCAATTTATTGCATTAGCTTATCAAATATAAAGAAACATTGATCCTTGAAAGTTTAATGAACTTACCTAAATTATCACCGGGATAAAGTAGCAAAGCCAGTAACACCGTGAAAAACGTCCTCTCCCGACTGATCATTCCGTGTCGATAATGCCGAGCTGAAAGTACAAAATAAACAATTTATACAGGTCGCTCTCTCTCTCTCGGCAATTTGAATATTAAAATTACCCCGCGTATCATCGCTTTTACATTTTGCCCACACCCCCTATGAATGTTTAATTTAAGATCGTGATGACCGGTATCGCGGCGATCTAAAATTGTTTATGCATCAATAAATTCAGATATTCGTTCTGGCGACATCATTGGCCGGGCATCAAAAGCAGCTATAATCGGAAAATTGCTCGAATAACAGCCGAAGAAATCGAGCGCTAAAATGAAATCCATTAGCGGGGCTGAAAAATTAATCGGTTTCACGACAAATTGAACTGTCCCGCGCGTTATTTAAACTCATATATATACACACAATTTTTGCTTTCGTTTAAATACAACGTTTTCCCGGGGATATTTTTCCCGGCGAACGCGCCAACTAACGAGAACGAGGCGGCAAGAAGCAAAGTACAAAGACTGTCGAAATTATCGTGATCTACGAGAAATTGCTTTCCCGAGCAGGGCAAGAACGCCCGACTATTAGTCTTCACTACTTGGAAAACGAGATCTAAGGTGAAAAGGCGCCGTGCTCCTAGCTAAGAGGCCCGCCGGCGTATATACACGTTAATAGTGTCGTTAATAGCGCCGAGCGTCAATGGGTCAGCCTGATAATCAGCGACGTTTGCTTTCTTGGCTTCCGGAATTTTCGAGTCGATGGCCGAGTTTAAAGTTTCGTTTGAAAGTGGCAATGCGGTTGCGAGAAAAATGGCATATGCGTTTGTTTTAAATTAGTTGAGCGAGTTGGGCTTTTGAGTGCGGTTATTATAAATAGTTTACAAAGTTCTGTTTCAACTTATTGATGAGAGCTATAGCCGCGCTATGTGCATAACAGCCGGTAAGAGCGCTTAAGAACAGATTTCAGAAACTATAAGAATTTTAAATTTTAATACTCGCAAAGTCTAATAAAACAGCGTGGAAAGTTCGTGATTCAATAATTTTTTCACGTTTTTTTAGCGGGAGTCAAATTTATATTTTATAGCGGGTTTAAAGACGGTTTGTATGAAAAATCAGATTATTAAAGTTCGAGAATTAAAGAGTGTGTTAACAAAAGCCGCGAATATCGAAATATCCCACAACGAACATATCTAAACCAAAACATTGAAAAAACAGTTCCGAAAAACACCATCTCAAAATCACAATACCAAAGCCCAAAAAAGTCCAAACTGCGCCATTGTTACTCCCAGCTCTTTGAAGACCCATCGCTCGCTCGCCATTCAAAATTAAAAACACTTAAGCCGCACCCTTGGCAAAGCAACCCGCTTTGCCCAGAGCGAGCGAAAAACCAGCTCTCGTCGCATCCTGGCCAAGTGCATAAATATTTCATGCGTAGCTAAAAGTCAGAAAGTCAAAAGGAGCGGCCCTCGCCGGGGGGAACCATTAAGAAAGCCTGCCGCCTCTGCGCTGCTGCTCCGCTGATTTATGCCAAGATTTTCGAACAATTGTTGCGCGCGCGCGCACGCGCGGCTTCTTCGCTGGAGGGGGCGCATTAAAGTAGCAATTAAAATTTAATTAGAAATGCGAATAAATGGCCCCGGCCGTTTCTTCATTTCGCGGCCGCGATTAAGACGCGCCCGCGCTTTTTTCGAACGGGCTCTCTTTTTCCCCGTATAATTTCTTTTTCCCCGTCTTGCGGCGGTGCAGAGAGAAACAGGCGCAGGTGTGGAGACCGATCTGCATTTGAAATTTCATTCGTGTCGAATACGTAATGGGCTCTCTTATTTATTTCGTTCCGCTCGGGCTCTTAACTTTTTCCACCGCGCGCGGCTGTGTTTATTATTCCGCGCTAGCTGATTACGCTTTGATTTCCATGCTATATAGCTTTATATAGTAGTATACATAATTTTTTTCGCCCCGGAGCCGCGCGGATGATGAGGCTAATTTTTCGCGCTCGCCCGCTGCGATGATTTATGAAGGAAATATTTAATTAGCCGCTCGGAAGGAGCCCAGGGCTTTATCGAAAGTTCGTTAACCCAAATCCGATGTATATAAGCGTCCGGCTGCACTGTAAGAGAGGCGTTTGCCTTTTTATTGTTTGCCGGTTTGAAATTCGTTACAGCGGCGTTATATATACGCATACGTACGCGCAGCCGGCTAAATTAGGCCCTGTTAACGCGAGGTCGGAAATTCGCGCGTTTTAATTATTACATCGGGCGTGGAAGGCAGGGATGGAGTCGCTGGAAAAAACGCTTCGTAATCTGGGCGTAAAAAATGTTCGAGCGGCCGGATTAAATATTTAAAAACTGAAAATTCTGCATAATTCGCCTTTTAATGAACGCGCGCAGCTCTTTTTTCTACAGCCCCGCACGGCGCGCGGTCATTATTTCCTTGTTATTTTCGTAATTGAACAACTCTGTCGAGTGTCATCGGGCCGGCGAACGTGGCGGGCGTATAAATTTTACAGCGTGATGAAATTCCAATCAGCTGTCGATATTTTAATTCGAAGTGCATACTAGTGCCCGCGGACAGTGCGCGCCTCGCCTGCCTGTGCATTTCGTTATAATGATATCATTATTATGTGACATTTGGAGACGGGAAAAATCATCGCGAGCCCTTTTTTTCGTCATTTTCTTTTTAAGGAATAAAGAGCGCGCGATTCCATTTGCATGGTAATGTGGGAGTGTGGCGGGGTGAGGCTAAGAGGGCGGGTCCGGCGCCGATAATTCAATATCGCGCTTCGGCATATTATTACGTGGCGAATATGCGAAACGTCTATTTTCAGTTATGTTCCGTATCGCAAGTATAATGAAATAATAATTAACGATCTGGAGCGCTGGCTGCAGTCGCGCGTTGTTATACGTTTTAAATGTAATTTATCCGCGCGCTATAAAGGAATAAGTGCGGGCGTTATATAGAATGTACAATGTTCCTACTTTAATTCGCGCGTGCGTGTTTATTAACGATACTTCACTTTGAATAAAAAAAAAAGAAAAATCAATGCTAGTTATGTACGCGCGAGTGCGTAAAATTTGATTCCTTTATGTAATCAAACCATTGTAATAGAATAGGGCATATCTGGGCTTGTAAACACTGCGCATGCATACGCGATGAGGAGCCGGCGATGCTATATACGTGCCTCGTTTTGTCAGAGTCGCACTTATATGTAAATGAAAATTTCCATTGTGCCGCGGTAAGCCGGCCGGGGGCCCGTTGCGAATTCACGATCCCACTTAAAACTCAATTCGTTTTCGCAGCGCTTAACCATAAGGAAATGATACAGGCCCGCCCCTATAAAAGCAGAAATATTTCATTGCACTTTAAGCAAGCGAGTTACAACGAAACCGCGAATATACTTTTGAAATCTCCAATTACAAGTTTCGGCTCCTTCAAAAAGCACCAGGCCGCAATCGTCTCGAATATCTTCATTATAAGCGCATCCAGCGGCGCAATTATCCTTACACCCTCTGCAAAAACTAATTAAAAGTACCCGCATGCGCGAGCGGCAGGCGAAAAATAATTCACGCCGCTCTGCTGCTTTACTCGGCGCTTGGCATCCGCGAAATTCCAAGAGAGAGAGAGAGAGAGCGCAGCGCTTGGATCGAAAACTTGTTGAATTGACTTTACGAGCAATAAAAAGGCATATCTCGGGCGGTGGCTCGGGAGCCGGCGAAACAATGAAGGCGAGCGCGCGGATCATATTTTCATACGAAAAATAACGCGTGCGGCTGCTGCATCCCCGGGATCGAGTTTCCTGCGGGAAAGTTCTAACGACTTTCGAGTTTTCGAGGCTGCGCGGCGCGTGTCCCCTCCTTTCTTCGATTTCTCGCTGAATTTCAAACATTCAAAGGATTCCGCGGCCCGCCCGCCGCATATTAGAAAACTTTCGATTTTGCGCCTTGACAAAAGCCGAGTTAAAAAGAGAGAGTGCGGTCTGGCTGCCGCTGGCGGCAGCAAGGAGCTACCTGCCTCTGCGTGTAAATAAAAGCTTTTTGTTTAGCGGGGCTGCTGAGGGGGAAATGTATGCGGGAGCTGCTGTTGCAGGATTGATGAGAGTGAATTTCGGTGGCTTATTTGGTTTTTGCGTTGACGCTCGGGTTATTGTTGCCTGGAGATGGAATGTTTAGTGAGTCAAGTTTGGTTATAGGTGAAGCGAGGATGGTTTTGAAAATGTAGGATTTTCTAAAAGAATTTTTTTTCGGACAATAGAAGTTTGCTTTAATTGTAAAAATTAGCTCTAATTCGAATATCGATTTTTTTTTATTTCGAGACTAGGTTAATTGGCGAATTAGAATCTATCAGAACATTAATAAAATTAAATAATTTAACCCGAGCAAATAATTAATAAAATTACGAGAAATGTTATTTATAGATGCAGCCGTAAATCAAACATTGAATTTCAAATCGTGTATATAATTTGGAAATTAATTATTTATGCAGCATCGCAAAGTTTATTAATAACCGTCACAGATCCCCAACTCCAAATTCAATACCAAACATTCAAGCAATAACCAAAAAATCACTAATACCTCTCTAACAACACACCAAACACTCACCTAAGCCAACCAAAAAAAATGCAGGAAACACACCAGCCTCAAGGAGACTTCGCCGAGCGGCTAAAGTTGAGAAAGGGCCGAAGATGAGAGAGGGTAGCCAGCCCCAGCCTTCCCCGTCCACGACTTTTCCACTGCGATTCGCGCGCCAGACGTGCCGGATAATTTATGGGAAAAATTGAAATGTCGAGGTATATATAAGCCTTGGGAAAAGTTCTGGCCGCGAAATTTTCCGTTGCCGCGCTTGTATTCCGCGACGCGGAGGAGGGAATATTGTATGCGCGGAAAAAAGGAGCAGAGAGAGGCGGACCTGCACACTTGCCTCTCTCTCTCTCTCTCTCTCTCTCTCTCTCTCTCTCTGTCTTTGACGTTTTAACTAATGATTTTTCCGGCTTCGTGGTGGCTCCGTTGGTGTGTATGTAGGTTCGTAGGAGCGACCATCCGTGCGCGCGCTCGATCCCTAAGAAAATTACTTTTCCGTCGCTCGTTTTTTCGCGGAATTTGCGCTGGCCAACGATCTTTTATGCGCGGATATGCGTGTGTATTTAGAGAAAGGAGTAAGAGTATTTAGGTGCGAGATTTTTTAAGAGATTTGTGGTTTTTGAGTAGCGCGGGGAGATTATCTTTTTCAAAGAATTTAGATGGTTAGATAAAGCAAGTAGAATGAAAATTTTTAAATGGGTCGTTACAACGTAAATTTGTTTTAACTTTCAAAGTTTTATGGTTGTTTAAAAAATGCTACATAGTTTTTGTAATTATTAGGCATTAAAATAATGAATATGTATACATTTTTAAATTCAGCGTACAAAAATATGTTATTCAGTATTGGTTCTCTCATATGCCTATGACGCTAAATCAGCACAATACTGAGGTGTAAATAAGGGTCATAGATGCCAGTATGCGTTTTAACTAATGGTGTGCATATAAAATCAGTATACTACTGTGAAATCATAGGAAATAATTTTCTGGTTTTGAACTTCGTATTAACCAATTAATCGCCAAACTGGTCTAATTGGCTCGCTTTCGTATTGTTTATCAGCTCTTTTTATCAAATTAATTAATTTAGTTTGAATTCAACTTCTTTTCGAGTGAATTCATTTAATATATTCCATAATATTTATTCCGATTTTGATGGATTCTATGATTGGACTTTATTGTTTAAAACTATGATTAAACTTTATTGTTTAAGAGTAAATAGTTTCCCAAAGTTTATTGAACAATCACAGTTGTAAAGCGTATATATTACCTTAATTTATCTTTTAACTGATGATTTGCTATATGACTACAAATTTATATATTCGTTTGTACAAAAGATAATAGAATTTAAATATGGATACAGGGTATTTTTGGAAACAGTGTAATACAGTAATTCCGTTTTAGCTTACTGAAATTAATATTTGATTTACACAAAAATGATGCTTGTCTTAATTTTTAATGTAGTAGGAAAATTAATTATTTATTTCCTACGTCAAAGTTTTAAGTGTAACGTTAGCTACTAGCGTTAACTGTTAATTTCTTTAAATTGCAAGAAAAAAAAAATAAAGGAAAAGTTTTTAAAATTTTCACAGCTTGTCATTTTAAATTACATAAAATATATTCAATAAATATTTATGTCTATTGATGCTTATAAACAAAAATTTCAAAGTATATTTAAGACATCTGTGCTGTGCTCTATATAATCCCTCGTCAAGCTCGCTATGCCCCGCCAGAGGGATTTGTCGGACACTTATGCATGAATGTCTTATAAATTGTTTGATTATGTATTAAAATAATTATTAATCAAACATTTCAACTTGTCATAATAAAAAATTAATAATCTTAGCTAAAAATTACCGATTTTGATTTTTTTTGGTGTAAGTAAATTTATTTTTATTGACTTCTTTAAATTGAGGTGCCCATAAAGTGGTCCGTTTTCTTTTACTTAAATAGAGAAAATCAATATAATGATTTTAGTATTCATAAAAGATTATGAAAATAATGTTTTAAAAAATTAATTTTGTATATTATAATTTTACCTTTCTTTTTATTTTTAGCAAGTACATTAATAAGATAATTATTAATAAAGCTGGTTTCAATTTCCAATTATATCATTTAGCTTTTAGCTAGGAAACTCAGAAATATCTTAAAAGCATTTTAGGTTTATACATTACGTATAGCTTTAAGCTGATTAATAAGCTGTTTGCCAAGGAAAAAGTCTGTGTGTAGCTAGTAAACGATGGCGTCAGCGCGTAATGTTATTAATTACGAGGTTCCCTTTTTCGCCTTTCTCACTGCCCGCCATAATTTTTTCTTTTTATTCTTTTTTATTATCGAACTTTCTTTAGCATTACTTTTTATAATTGCTTGATAAAATTATATCATCCTCTCAAAATGAATTTTTCCGTATCACGGCTATTTTCAGTAAAGCAGACTCTATTAGACAGGGACAAATTTTTTACTTGAAAAATAATTCTAGTAAAATACGTATAATTCAGTATTAATTTTTCTATTGATGATAAAATAAAAATATTTGAAGCGTATTTCGTGGCAATACGATTTAAAACTCATTTTCGATATATTCTTAAATGAAAAAATGAACTTACAGAGATTTTTATATTACTGGTGAGAATATAAAAAAAGATAAAAAGTTTTAGCGCCCTTGAGGCCTATCATCATAAAACAATCAGGAGCATATACATAATCATCATGTCATCAAACTACATAGCATTCACATTATCGTGACAAGACCAAAAAAACAAAGACACCCATTCGAAAGTAAGAATCACCCATAAAATAACTTCTTAAGAACCAAACTTTCGATCAATATATAAAGAAAAATACACGGAAACTTCGGGTTGGTTTCTTCTTTCTAGTCTAACCCGCAGCAAAAATATTGGAACATTTCTAAATTCACCCCAAAATAATACAAATCCTGTAACAATGCTCCGAATTCATTGGCTAACGATTCAGGACCCTTTAGGGTCTCAGCCCCCTATTAACCTCTTAGATCTCTGTACTGAAACCGCACTAGCTTAAGTATACTAACGCCGCATCTGCATGCGTCTTACGTGAGATGACAACGTGCTTATTAAGGAATTTGGCTGTTGCGGTCGTTTGGAAGCCACTGGCGTAGCATGTCGAATTTCTGGGGGAAGGGGTCCTCACCCCCTTATCGGTACTCTCGTGGCATTCACGCGCGCGGCGAACGCGCCAAACTCGCTAAATATTCATTCTGTTTATCGGCTGCACGAGCCGACCTCCCACCTTTCGCAGTTCAGTTTTTGTAGATGTATGCCGCTTAGTGCGATTGCCTGCTATTTGTAAGATCTTTCATTGTGGTTCGTAACAGTTTTTCTTTTAAGGAACGCTTCGTGTTTTGTTTGTAGGAAGAATAAGCGGTTCGGATTATTTTAGAGGTTCTTGAATTGCATATCTGGTATTGATTAAATTTGAAATTTTATGAAGTAAAAAATAATTTTAATGAATTACTGACTTGTCAATTAAATAAGATTCTTTTCAAATATGTGCATTCTTTAAGGCAAATCGATATTCTCACACTAAATAGATTTAGATTGATTTATGCAGTATAATAACTATGAATAAATAAATTTCTAAAAGCTTAATAAAGAACATTCAGAACACGTACCTACATTCAATCCACGTATCGATATTATTAAAAAAAATCAAATCATTCAATTAACACAATTCACTAAAATCATACACCCAACCTCACCTTAAAGAAGCCGCCGCCAACTTCTTTCTCGCTCGCAACGCGAGCTCTCGCGTTCAATTTGAGCCAAGCAATGCGGTCGTATTGCGGCTGCGGCACGCTCGAAATTATTAAGTGAAACAAAGAGAGCACAGTCCGGCGCGCGCGCTCGAGCTTTTGCGAAAACTTTGCCGGTAGCTAGCTAAGCTAACGCAGAGCCGAACTTAGCGCGGTAATCACAATCCTTAGGCGCGCTCGCGCGCATAACAAATGCCCCCTGGCGCCGCAAATTTAGCCGCGCGTGCGCTCGCCAAAATTCCGCGACAGAAGCGCGCTTGTTATTAATTTCCCCGGCACTCTCCGGGATCAGCGGCAGCCGACATGCTGGTGTTCTGAAAAATTCATTCTCCGGTGTGACTTAAAATTCATGCGGTTTACGCTGGGGGGAAAAGTTAAAAAATGCCGGGGAGTGGAGGGTGGGACAGTTCGCTCTCGAGTTGGATGAATCCCTTCTGCGTTTAATGGCTCTCGATAATCTTCGATGCTTTTCATTACCCAATGAAAAAGCACTCTTTGCGAGGGCGCGCGTGCTATGTCGCTTTCATCGATGGGAGCATGGAACGCTGGAAAAAAGGACCGGAGTGCACTATTTTTTTTTCGCGGATGGGTTAATTGTTTGGTGGGAAGAATGCCTATGTTTGTATTTATCTTTGATATAATTATGATGGAGAGTTAAGGATGAAGCTTGATAGTTTTAAATATTTGTCAGTGGGTTTACGAAAAGGAAAACGTGAAGTATATCTTGTTTATAATTTTTTAGAAATCAGAAAAGTATTTGTTTGATTATATAACGCAAAATTTAAATTAATTTTATTTAAATTTACTTGCTTTTTTTCGAGCTTTGTATGTGAATTCTATACTAAGATTTTCGAGATTCCTTTTTTTAAGTTTAATGTTCATTTTAATCAAATTGCCAATAGTTTTTGGTGTTAAAATTGAGTACAGAAAGATATTTTGGCGAGACGAGAATTTATTTAAATCAAATGAAAGCATTTTTGTTCGTGGATAATAAAATATTTAAGTTAGTAAAACCAAAAGGTTTCCAATGAAATACATTTTTCCAATTTGGATTAAAATTTGTTTTATCAAAAGAACAAATAAATTG
The DNA here is from genome assembly GCA_030522685.1 of Eupelmus azureus. Lineage (NCBI taxonomy): Eukaryota > Metazoa > Arthropoda > Insecta > Hymenoptera > Eupelmidae > Eupelmus > Eupelmus azureus. The sequence goes on along the minus strand of JAPYZA010001129.1, from coordinate 6,989 downwards.
ATCTAAATAAAAAATTTTCTGGGTCAGCATTTGTATGTTTTCCCAGAATAAAAATGTAATAATTTTAAACAAAAATCATAAAACAAGTAAATAGTGTGATTATTTAGTTTTAGTATTTTAAATTTAAATGTATTGATATTTTAACAGCAAGAAATACTTGCAAATCAGGATGTCCACAGCATGTAGTGAGACGAGGCGGACAGTATAGCTATATATTTAGTAATAGAGTGCATATCGAGTTTAATGAGATAGAGTCTTATGATGTTATACACTGCATGCTGTGGATACACTTCTTTTGAAGTATTTCAATTTTAAACGACTTAAATTTCGCTATTGAAAAATTGTTAACTTTAACTCAAATTATAATATATTTATATATTTGGTATAATTGAATTTAAATATGTAGTCTTATTGAATATTTATAAACATTTTAAGTTTCACGTTTAAATTAGTTAGCTTAAATGCACTATAGAGTAATTAAATACGTAGTGTAATTTAGAATTTATTTAATTATGACTAAATAGTTATAAAAATTTACTTTTCCTTTCACTTTATGCTAACTCGACTTAAAATAATTTTATTTCGGCGGTCTCTCTCTCGCATCATGAAGAGTATTAAAAGTGTAAAATTCTCAAACTCGATCAAGCCAGATGTAGGCGCATGAAATAAAACTGATGCCAGTACGTGCGCGTCACTTGCTCTCGACTAAAACCGAACAGTTTTAAATTTATAAAATAGTCATATGAGTTAAGAAGGGCGTCTTTTAAAAGAACATATCAGATATAATAAAACATAAAAAAAATATTAGCTATCTACAAAAGCACCGATATCAATCATTTATTTATCCGCTCAATTTAAAAATTTCCCTCTCAAACCCGATCTTCCAGGGACTTCCAGTGTAGTTAATGGATAGCGTAACCCCTTTAAAATGCGCGCTAACTCACTCTCTCCTTACATTTAGCCTAGTTCCTAAAGGGCTGACAAATTTAGCCGCGGCGCGCAAGCCGCAATTTAATCAAATTTGTCGGTTTCGATGAAGTTATCCATTAAGCCGTGGCTTTTCCCACTTCAAACGCCCTGCCGACTCTATCCTTCTCCTCCAACTCGCTATATAGCCTCCAAGTCGTCAGCGCGCCGCGCCGGCATCTTTATCAGTCCAGCTCGAGAAAAACAAAAGCTTCAAATCTAAATTAGTCGCCGTAGAACAAGGGATTCCACTCAAGCTCAAATCAAACTCGCCCCCTCGAGTCTCCGGAAAAAAAAAAAGAAATCCATTTGAACGCTATGAAGAAGCCGCAGCGCACGCGAGCCGGCGCCGAGATAAAAAAGGGAGCAGTGTGTCTGCGGGAGAAAATCGGCGGGCAGGACTGAATTGATGGCGTAAATATCGCGCGGCAGACGCTCGGGCTGTCCGCAATTTATGGGCATTGTAATGACCCTTAATGTTCATGAGTAGTTTGGCCCGCGCCGCTCGCGCAAAGCCCTCATAATTCTCCGGCTCGTTCGGTGCGGCGCGCCGCGCGCCGCGCGCTCGCAAGGAGACACGAGCGAGACAAGATCTACCTGTGCGAGCGGGCCTAGGAGACAGGCTGCAAGGTGCTTAGGGCACTAATTTTCTGTCGGGCTGCTAGGTGAGTGAATGCCCCTATACGCGGCTGAGGATTTATTAATTAGTGGCAGCTGTAATTTTTGGTTGATTGGTGGAATGGATTCGTTTTGTGGAGGGGAGGCAAATTTAAATGGACAGTGGAGTGGGTTGTTTTGTGAATTTAAGTTATTTGAGAGACTTCCAGTTCTTGTTGGGGGTCTGTTAAAAATGTAGAGGGGAATTTTTCATTTTAAAATTTTTGCCCAGCTTTGCAGTCGGAAAGTAAAGTACGTTTTCGCAGTATGAAATTTCTATTTTCACGTGATTTTAATTCAGACATAAAAACTAGTTACTAGCTTTTATGTTCAAATACATTGGAAATGTCAGTTAACGACCGTAGGGATTTCGACAAAGGGAGAGCCATAAACGTAGGTGCGCTCTATTAAAAATTTTACGAACTTTTGAGAGCTTTTTTCGGCAATTCTTTCGATTGTCGAAAAGGTTTGGCTTTAAAATATTAACGCCCAAAAAGCTTGAAGCAAGCTTGCAGCAAATATAATGCATAATTTTATTATAAAATAAGCCTACTGTGCTTTTAAGATAAGTATTTCTTTCATAGAAAAAAAGATTCTGATTTTCATTGACATCAAAGTAAAAGTTTGAATGAAAAATTTTCAGTGCTGCGTCACTCTGACGCGGGCTCTTCGTAAAAGAAACGCGGCAAAATAGTTGTTTAATATATTTTACGTTTTTAATTAATATTTCAAGCGAGCAAGTCCAAAAAAGCAACTCATTTGTATATTCAAGTGAAATATTTTTCGGATAAATTATTACTATTTTCTCGCGCAGAGTCATAACCATTAATTTTTTAAATTAAAATTTTAAAATTAAGATATTAACAGCAAAACTGAAACATTACCGTGCCACGCTATTACCAAGTCCCTATAAATTTCAGATCAAACGGCAGTTAATTAAAATTATACTTATTTGAACATTAATTACTACTACAAAAGATAAAACAAATATCCTCCATCCTCTGAAAGTTTTACAAACGAGAAGCGATTTTTGTTATTTGCACAAAGTATTCGTACTCTCTCGTATTTACAATCCCTAATGCAGTAGCTTAAAATTTCGTAATATTACACGTGCTCGACGTTAAATTAAGCTCTCTCGACTACTCATATAGCCGAGAGTTCGTCTTTTATTGTCAGAAAAACAACAAGGGGCGGCTAGCTACTGCCATGATGTTGACTCTCCTAATACGCTTCATTTCACCCTTTTCCGGCTTCGACTCGTTATATTATTTTTTTCCCGTATTCCCAGATATTCACCTAGCTTTTTGACGACGCATCCCATTTTCATCTCGTTAAAATTGATAACGCAGCATAAACTTCCAGCGAATTTTGCCCACCACGCGAGTATTATTACTTATACGTTTTAATAAAGCTAAGGCGCAATGTAACTATTTTATAAGGGCTTGATTACATTGTGGTTTAATTAAGGCGAAAAGTGACTTCCTCTTTCACTTTTCCCCGGCTGTGCGAGCTCGCGCGCGCGCGCGAGTAGAGCTGAAAAACTTTATAACGCGCGTGGGGGGAGAGTAGCAGGGGAGTAAAAAGATACACACCAAAAGCCAATAAAATATTTATCGAACAGTTTTAAAGTTTAAGTTTGGCCATTGCGATATTGTTTCGCGCCAGTGCGACTTTCTCTCTCTCTCTCTCTCTCTCTCTCTCTCTCTCTCTCTCGATTAAAATGGTTTTCGCTTAATAAAACTGAATGGCAATGGCTATTTCAAATGACTTTAGGAGTATTTTTTTCAGTGCCCGTGGAGGGCCCTTTTCGGTGCTACAAAAAAATCTCTTGCGCACAAACATGCGTGTTTATGAAGCCGAACAAATTTTCAAATAAACTCGCGCGCGGAAAATGTTTGAGAATGATCGAAAGTTATTTTAAATAAAATAATAAACTAGTAAACGTATAATAAACTGAAGATGTGCAAAATTAAAACTTTTAGAAGAGAGCTACGAAAAGCCTTTACCGCAAATACAAGTGAGCCCTTGAAATATTGAAATTAAAACATAATATACTGGTCGAATGTGAAGTCTATAAATTACTGTAGGTCTAAATCAACTGCAGTTGACTTTATAGTGCTTTTAGAAAGCAAGTAAATATTTATGAAATAACTCTTATTTTTGAAAAATAATATTCATTAATCGGTCGAAGCGAGCTAGATTTCCTCTTAATTCAACGTATAAATTATGTATAAGACATTGTTTACTAGTACAATACAACACTGCACTAAAGGCACATTACAATCATTATCTCGGTAATTCACAATTAACCAGGCTGCTATACTCAGAAAATTTCCAAACAACGTTCATTACTGACGATTTTAAACAAAAATAAAGCGTAAAACTAAAATTTAAACAAATACCATAGAATTAGCCCATCCCCCGTTCAAAAATCACGTTTAAATCATCTTCCACGCGCTTACACATAAATGCACCATAAAACAAGAAGCAGAACACAAAACAAGCTAATCCGGGTCAAGTTGTTTTTGCGCAAATACCTGCATAATCGCGCTCTAAGAGCCTTTATGCGTAATCGCCTTGGGACTTGCCGTTTCTTCCCCCCAAGTTTTAGCCTTCATTTTGGAATATTTGTCCAGCGCAAAAAAAGGGACTCGCGGCTACGTCAAAGAAATCGCGCGCGCACCGCAGCGCTTCAGCGGTTAATTAATGGCCGTCAGAGGGATGAATGTAACGGAGCTGTAACTGGTTTTAGCTGTCGGAAAAAAAGTGAGCTGGTAGACGCGCGCGCGGCTCCGCTTTGTGAGGAAATTACGTTACAAAGGATGAAAGTGCGTGGAAAATTGGAGCGTGTCCTGCAATTTTGCGGAATATAAATTGTTTAATGTGACGATTGATTAGAGATTTTTTTCAAAATATTTATCATGAAAGTAGTTTAGGAATATTTTCATAACTTTAGACATTTATCTAAATTTTTAATAAAATTCAAAATTATTTAGATTGTTATTGCACCCTTGCATCTCAATTGAAACTTCGGATTAGCTTCTCGGTAACCTGGATTTTCATTTGTTCACCGCCGGATTTCATGAGTACGCACAGCCAGATTGAGGTTTACCGCACATCATTGTTTGTAATAAGATTGTTTGATATACGTTCGTAGAAGTACGTATGAATTACATTAAAATACGATTACAATTCTCATAAAATAATAATAAGTTTGATTCTAAGTATTGTACACGATCTTTGAATCGAGGTAACTGCATTAAAAATTAGTTTTACGCTGATCTCTTCATATTCATGTCACAGTGAATTTCATCGCAAACAAAATAAGCCCGGGTAGACCTACATTTGACTACGTTTACTCTTGGAATCATGCAAAGAGCAAACAAAAATCCAGGTTGCCGAGAAGCTGAAGTTTCAAATTACAACGCTCGCAAATATTGCACGTGCGCAAAAGTGATATATTATGGATTACGTTTTAAGATTCTATTAAGGACAAGCAGTCTTGAAATTTTTATTAAGCTTAATTTATAGAGAAAACAGAAGTATGTTTAATAAATGCCGATAGTTTTTGCGCAGAGCTTAAGACTAATTATTTGCATAATAGCATCATACATTTTTTTTATACACACTTCACAGAATAAGATGGCAACTTTTGAAAAAATATTTAAGTCTGTTAGAGGCCATGGTTTTCATGAATTTCATGCTAATATATTTATGAGACGATTCCGCTTTCCAATGTAAATATTTTAAAACAATGAACTTTCCGTATAACTTACAATATAAAACTAGCATTTTTCCATAGCCGCCTTTTCAAACGTTCTCCGCGAAATACACCCTTCAGAGAGCACCATTCGAACACTGTACATCCGCTCGCTCCTCTATAAAAAGATACTCCTCCAAGTATTTCACTCAAAACTAAAACATATTTCGCGTCCTACTCGACGTTTTAATTACTTTCCCCGCTCAAAATTACCCACTAAAAGAAACATTCCAACCCCCCCGGTAATCAAACCCTCCGAATCCGCACCATTAAAAAAAACTCGTCCAACTAAAATTTTCATCGCTCTAAAAAAAAAGAGCGCATCTCCCGATGCGTCCCCGACTCTAGCTTACCCAGCCAGCTCTCAAACTGCGCTCACCCGCGGCCGCAGCGCGCAAAAATTCTCGAATCTACAGGTCCCGCAACGTCCGGACAAAGGCCTGCGGAGGCTTCAAACGCTTTTTCCTCGCGTCGCGTTACAAAGCGTCCAGCTCTCTAGGAAAGAGAAACAAACAAAGCCAGCAACAGCCACATAAAACAAAACGAAAGGAAAGGAAAAACAAAAATAGCTGAAACGCACAGGTGGAAAATCCTCAGAGACAAAGTCCTCGTGATGCTTTGGCTAGGTGCGTGCGGCCGCTGGCCTGCTGGCTGCGAGGCGCTGTCATTCCCCCGTGGCGTTGGCGCGTTAAAAAAAAGCACGTGTGCAGCGCGCTGCGAGTGGCGACGGACACAGGAGGCACGCTTGACGCGACCGCGCTCGTCGGGACGTGCCGGCAGACTGTCCGGCGATTCCGCTTTCCGCCTCTTGCTCCTTTCCTCTGGTCGCGCGCGCCAAGCTCAGTTGGCGCGCGCGCAGGCTCCGAAAAAGGAGAGCGCGCCGTCGGAGTAGGGGAGAATTTGGTTTGCCAGTGTGCAGGTGTGTATGTCTGTATGGAGGGGGGGGGGCGGAGGAAATGCGCGGCCGGGCGGTAGGATGAAAGGGAATTTTCGCGGAGATGAAGTGCGCGCCGGGCGCATGTATAAGGAGAAGGAGCGCCGGGAGAGGCGAAAAAGGGAGCAGCACTGGCAGCGCGCGGCAGCTTGATTTAATCGCGAAGGTGGCAAGACGACGGACCGAGTGGGGGGAGAGCGCAGCGTCGACTCAAAGGATATAAAAAGCTCGGGTAATTTGCGCGATGAGTAGCTTATTTTACGCGACTGATAGCTTTTGACGCGGATCGTCTTTCTTTGGTTTTTTTTTTCATTTTTATAGAGGCGGATGGTGGTAAAGGGAAAGAGGACTTTTGAGATTCGGATTCGTAGTTTCGAAATGCAAAGGAGCGGGTTTGTCGCTAATTGCTTTAGTGATTCAAAATTTTTTTTGCGTATATAAGTGAGCTGTGGTTCTTGATAAATAAATACAATTCTTTGAGAACAAATAAATAATGCATAGCGCGGTACTGGATCTTTGATGGATACTACAATTTTAAAGAAAATCAATTGCTAAAAGAACATATTTTCGAACGATTATAAATGAAAGATGCAGTAGGTAACTGTGCACTAGCGCTCCGCCAGTAATGAAATAAATCAGATTTGACCGATATTGAGCTCACTTATTTTGGTC
>JAPYZA010001128.1:0-22847 GCA_030522685.1 Eupelmus azureus | reverse complement strand
TATAAGTAACGCAGCAAATTCAATTAAAAAACATCCAAACAATCATCCAATTACCGCACCCTCGAAACACTCGATCATTAATTTCGTCAACTCAACCTTCAACCGCAACAACCAAAGTCGCAGCCTCGGCGCTCCTAAAACATACCGCACTCAACCCGCCTCCCAAATGTAGAATCGGCCTCCGGTCGCACAGCTGTTTTTCCAGTCTCCGAGAGCGGCCCGACGTTATGTGCGCAGTGCACGCGCCGCGCACACTTCCGCCTCCTTCCATATATACACACTCACCAACTTACGTATATACGTGCATCCCAGCGCTCCCAGCGCGCGCCTGGAAATTCGCGTTTTCCGCGCTATTAGAGACACTTTGCCGCTCGTGGAAAGCGCGAAAGATCTAAATTAATCACCGTCGTATCATGCTGTGCCCGGAGGTTTGGGACTTCAAGGCTCCGCGGCATCTAATCGAGCATCGCGAGCGCACAAAGGACAGCCAGGAGGACGCGGATGCAGCCATCCACTCGCATTACTTCAATCACTCGGTATATATATATATATATAACACACAGCCGTATACAAGGAGAGCTTGCTATTTATTTTTTTTTCTCCGAGAGAGTGAGAGCGCGCGCTCTCTTTCGCCCCCACCTATAGATATTCGCACACACATACGAGCGCACCTTAGGAGAGGTTAGAGAGCGCGCGCGGCTCATTGCGCTTTTGCGCCTCGGCGGAGGATAGACGGCCAGTGTTGAGCGCTCTCGCATGTACGTTAAGTATATACACACTCGACTTTTTTTCATCTTCCCTCTCTGTGTCTCGAGCGCTAAGGTGTACTAACAGCTTGCCCGTGACTCGCTGGATAAGTTTGTGGTTTTTTTTCTTGAATGTGACGGGATGGAATCGCGGATGGTTTTTGTTGTTTTCGGAGTGTCCGCGATGTGCTTTTCAATTGATTCCAGTGCGCTTTGTTCGGGCTGACAATGGACACAGGTAGGTAGGGTCGCGCCGTGTGTATGTATGTTTATTTCTTTTTTACGCGCGGCGAGGTTTCGCTGCACTCGCCCAGGAGTGTTTCGAGGCGCGTTTTATTGCTCTTTGTTGTCGCGCGCGCGCGTTGACGTTTCGGAGAAGGTAGCCGATTAGATAACGGCGTTGGAAATGTAATTTTTTTTGGCTTTGGTTTTGGTGGATTTTTGCTTGTTGTTTTGCTTTTTCGCTTGATAAGAGGCGCAGAGTGGATTCGGAGCTCTTGTTTTGGAGCAGCTGATGTCGGCTCGGTTATATTTGGAGATCGTGATTTAAACGTTTGCATATGGCTTACGCTAATATTACACTTGACATTAGCAGTTTGTTTTGGGCATGTGAAAAATTTTAATTTAGTCTCGTCTGCTGCTTTGAAGCTTTTGATTTTGTGATAATTAGTCATGATGCACCATGATTAAAAGCAGTCTAGTTAATATGTAAGTTTAAATGATTAGCGATTTTAATTTTTATTGTTTATTTTTAATTGTATTAAATTCATGATGAATGTTATGGATGGTGCTACAATTGTTCTAAGAATAATTTTTAATTATTTAGCTTGGTGTATGCTAATGAATGAAACTGCTCAATGCACATGAACGTTTCAATGATTATACATTTGACTGAAATTAATTGGTTGCATATGTTTTAGTTGGTCCTAATATGTTTATCTAAAAAAATTTGCAGTGCAAAATGTTCCAGAAATGCATAATAATTGGACTCTAAAATTGGCACTTGTATCCAGAAAAACCAATCAATATTTTCATTTCAGAATCAAAACAATGTTTATAAATAATATGAACTAAATATATCAACAGACTCCAGTTTAAAAACGCATTTGTTTTGATTCCATTATTAGAATATACGCTTCAGACTTTTTAAAAATACATTATTTTTGCACTGTTCTTACTAACTTTTGCATTTATCATTCGTAACAATAAGGTCAGACTTTTCTTCAGACGTCTTGACAATTTAATAATAATGATATCAAATTTGAATTCTATAAACTTTTGATTTATTTTCATTAATAAGGTATTTTATTGTATAAAAATGTTTAACAACATAATTTTTAAAAAAAAATGTTTGTGTATCTTGATTTTTGGTTTTTTAAAAATTTTTAAAATTAAAATACACATTATCACTCTCATATGCAAGGTATAGAATTTTAACTAGATTCACGTGACTGAATTATTTAATTGTTCGACGTAAGAAGAAAGATGCTATACATCTAAAGTATATTTATGTAATTTCGTAATCATTTTGGATGATGGCCAGGTGTCTGTGGTGCTTCCTAACACAAGCGGCATTCCGGAAAGTTTTACTGAAAACATTTTAGAAGACACTGATTATTATCGCATTGATGGCCTACGTGTTGTTGAATTGGTCAGCAAAGATTTCATTGAGTCATTTATTAAAAAAGGTTTGTTTTTTTTTATTTCTTTATTTTTATTATTAGATGTGCATGTATAGTAACAAAAAAATACTCTGCAATTATTTCAATATTCACTTTTAGTTCTAAATACTTATTGCACAATGAAAGAAATTCTTATAAATATTTATATATTCTATTAAATAATTTTAATCTAAAATGCAAACTTGTTCTTAATTATAAATATTAAATAAAACAATTTTAAATATTTTAAAATTATTGAAATATTTTAAATTCAGTAGTGAGTTTGTAGGTAAATATTAACATTTTAATTTTGATTAATATTAAAATAATTAATTTAATAAAATGTGTTTAAAAATGCATCAATTAAAATAATGATTATATGTTAATTAAATTATAATTTATTGAAAACACAATTTTTAATTACTATTAGTGCAATTTTGTTAATTATTTGATTCAGCTTATTGTGAATAACTGAATTTATAAATAATTTGTATTTTAGGAGAACTAAGCTTGCTGACTATAGAAAAAAGGATAGATATCGACAATTTGGCTGCAATAACTCCAACTGGTCATTTGTTACTTAGCTTGGTACGAGAGAGCTACCAAAGACTCGGCATAGAAGGAAAGCCGACTTTTTTCGAGCGCAAAGATCACTCACGCTACGGTAAGTCACAAGAGACAGCATCATAGATGTAATTTGAAATCGGAGAAATGCCTAAAAAACACCAAGTACCTTTGCTGCGAGACTTGGCTCTGAGGTCCGTAAGCGAATTCGTCACTGCCTTCGGTAAACGCATTGTCAGGCCGATAACGGTGCTGTCTGCCATAGACCCAAAGAAAGGACAATCCTACTTTAGAACCCTGTTACTGTCCATGAGGCAGCAATTGAGTTCGAACGTGCCATGGCATCTGTACGACAAGATGGCATTAGAAACACTGGAAGCCATAAGAAATCTCATAAACGAGACGAAGAGCGCGTACACGGAGAGATCGACTACTTTTACGTCAGAGATAAATGTGGCTGTAAATTTGACTCGAGTGATCGTCCATCCAAATTTGAAGCGGATAGAATTTAGCACCTGGCCGAAGATCATGCGACATACGCTATACGATACTCTGGTCGACATGACCGGTTTGGAAGTCTTGGACCTTGGCTCCGGCTCGGCTGGATGGAAGACTTCGGACATGGAGAAAATCGTCGTTACAGCCATTAGTAATATGAAAAACTTAACGTCATTTACTTTGTGCTTTGATTGCACGGACAACGTCATTGCAGCCGTCTGTCAAAACTGTCCTAGACTCCAAAAGCTAGACGTCACAGCATCCAGATCAGTTACCGATAGAAGTATAGCGTTTTTACTCAAGTGCCAACAGTTGCGGGAAATCAAGTTACTCAGCACCTCCGTCACCGTGCCGGGCTACGCAAATTTACTTCTTAATCACTCCTGCCTCGAGGACATAGGCAGGTACGACGAATTTGGCATTGCTCTGGAGTATATCCAGCAGAGCGTGGATAACTTCGATAAACCGTTCAGATTAAAGGCCTTTGAATGTCGTAACATGAGCATGCAGCATCTGTATCTGCTCGTGGAGATGTGTCCCTACATCACAAGCCTCTCGATGCTGCGCGACGAGAGAATCGACGACTTGGCCATTTTAGCCTCGCTGACTGATCTCAAAGAGCTTAAGCTGCTCTCCTGTGATTTCTACGCCAACGGCGTGCAGATGTTGCTAGAAATAATCGGCTGTAACGTGGTCAGTCTGCATTTGGAACACGTAGGCGAAATAGATCTCAGCGCACTCATCTACATCAGCCAGTTCTGTCCCAATTTACGCAGTCTCGTATTTTACAATTGCGAGTTCCTGGCGGTCACCTCGACGAGGCATAGAAAGCTGATGGTGCCGCCGTTCAAGTACCTCGAGAGGCTCAAGTGCGTGGTCGACTGCGCAGACGCGCATCTGGAATTTATCCTATCGCACTGCGTTAACGTCAAATCCATTCACCTCGGCTCCTCGACCGGCATCGGCGATGCTACTATTCGACGGGTTTTCGCCAAGAATCACATGACTAAGCTCGAAGAATTGAAGATTTTGTACAGTACTGATTTGTCTATGAGCACTGTGCACCTACTCATGCAGAACTGCGAGAACCTCAGGAGGCTCTCGGAGCTCGAGAGCTGGGACGGTATATCGCCACAGGAGCTAGACGTTTTCAGAGAGGAGCTTAGGATTAACAACTTCGATTTGGACACAAGTCCAACTCTCTCCTTAGCGTGAGGATATTTTGCGGACTAAGCTCAAATACCATTTTTGTTTTCGTTCTCTCGCCCAACATCATTCGAGTATTTTTCGCCATTTGTAATCATCACAAAGTTATCAAGAGTAATTTTTGATATAACACCAGTTTTTGTCGCAACATGAAGACGTATTTAGATGCTTCGCAGTCGTAGTTTTCGAAGAAGAAAATATATTTAGGAAAACCTTTTTCTAAAGATAATAATCATACTTATTTTTGCAAGAAAAGAACTTTTGAAAACGAATGAAAAACTTACATTTAAATAAAAATATATACATCGATGTTATAAGCAATACAAATCTTGCAGAGACTTCTCACGTATTCGCAATTAATTTTTTTTTTTCACTTTTTCTCTAATATTGTAATTAATATTCTTAATTTTACAAATTTCTTTGATCTTGACATTTGCTCTCCGGAGTAGACGTTTTTTTAAAAGCATTTTTTTATGTTCGTTATTTTTTTTACCGGTTTCTCGCAAGTTGTGACAATCGATTTGAAAGATGAAAATTTAAGCCCTGGCAAGAAATACTATGAAAGGATTCGTAACAGTCTGGATAAGCTGCTCGATCTTAGATTCAACGTCGTAGTATCATGGGATCCACCAGGTAAATACTATTTTAAGAGTTGATTATACAACAATACGTAAATTCTATTATAATTAAAATATTGTTTACTTTGACATGATGAACTATTTGATTTCTTTTTAATATTTCGTAAATTATAAAAATCTTCATTTAAAATTTAATTTTCTTTAAAAATGTATAATCGACTTGTAAAATTTATATTGTGCTAACTACTACAAAAAATAAATAGAGTAACAATTTTTTTATAGAAGAGAAAGTATGTCCATCTTCAATAGCAGCGTGGTTTCATAATCGTGGTTACCCGGTCTCCGTTCGTCATCAACAGATGATTCGACGTGCTGAATACACGCTTGATATTCCAGTACTGGAGGACAATTACAATATGGATCAGTTTTTCGAGTGGCTCGGACTTTTTAGCATTGATGGCAGTTTGTAAGTAATTTTAATAATGCTCACTTTATTTCTTACATTTTCGAAATTAGTTTTCCAACTAAAAAAAATATGTTAAAACAATTATATTAAATCTATTATTTTCCACATGAAAAATTCCTTTAGAAAGCAATTTAATTTATTAATCATATCATGACTTAATTGCTATTAATCTTGATGACAAGAAAAAACTGTTTCTTACTTCTAGAAAGAGGGACAATTAAGTTATTGAGGCTTTAGGAAGTTGGTCTAAGAAACAGTAGAAAACAGTTTTTTATTTAATTACTGTGATCTATGTCACTCTCAGTAAGACTTGTGAAATTTCTTACCATTTAAACTTTTTTGAATTTAATTTTAAATTTTAAATAATTAAATTAAATTAAAAATGAAATACATTTTGTAAAATCATACTATATGAGTTCATGAAAACTTCAAAATTATGTTACTAGAGTAAACGACGGGAATGAGGAAGCTAAGTACGTAAGCTCGTACAGATGTCCAATACCGAAGACGCAGGTCGGACAGGTTCAATATCTTCAATTTACGGGCTTTTTTACGCGTCGTAAAGTCGAAAGGATCTACGGTGCAATAAAGGATTTTGCGATATCGAAGATGGCAACTTTGCCATGGTGCAGCATAGACGTGCAGGGTTTCGCCGACAGTCCCGTGAGCTGGGGTCTCAAGGAACACAACTACTATACGGATGGAGACAATAGCTTTACAATTGTACTGCGTTCCAGTGACGGCAGATATATTTTAAGAAGGAGTTTAAGCTCAAATAACAAGCCAAAAATCACGCAATGACAAAAAAATTTACTTGTTTCCTCTTTTTTATCTAGAACTTTGTATTTTGTACGTGTACATAATTATACAATCAAAAAAATAAGAGAAATGTTGCATACACGCAGTATGTATTCTCATATAATCATGCGAAAAATCATTCATCTATTTTCTCTGTGGCTGTGTTAAGAATAAAGATTTTTCAATACTTTGGAATTCGAACGTTCTTGCTTACTTGCTAATATAACATACAACATCAAGAGTGGTAAATCTAAAGCACGCAACTCCAAACATTTTTTTATAGAAAAAATTAAATTTTTAAGTTAATATTGATTGATAATAGATAAGTTATTGCTAAAGATAAAAATAATTTAGTAATAATTTTTTTTTGTGAGTTTTCGATTTTTGGAGTTGCTTGACTTTAGATTGTGGCCCTTGTTCATTAATACATTGCACAATACTGCTTAATCAAGCAAAAAAATTGTAAAAAAAGTCAACAAAATGTGCTACGTAGTTATAATTTATATAATTCTAATGTGGACGAACACTGAAAAAAGTGCTGGAATGCGACGATTTCTTATATGTCTAAAACGTTTTTATTTTTTTACGATGCGTGCAAAACTTCGGCTTCTTCTGGCTTTTCTTCATCGCTGAGTATTGGTTGTTTTTATTTTGATTTATTCTTAATGTTAACTCGTTCTAAAAAGGCCCATTGACTAGTTGCACAATAAATAATCTTAAGTTTAAATTTAAAGTCTCGACGATAAACGGAACTTTTAACCGTCAAGAGTATCTTTTAGGACAACAAATAAATGGCAAGTCTTCAAATAACTAAATGCGAAGTGTCGGTGTCAAATTTAAATTTGGAGCTATGATATAAGTCTTCTATACCTGAACCCATCGATAATCTAGACTTTGAGGATGCCATTAATTCACAAATCTCGTCTAAATCTCTGCTATACCTGAAAGTATAAATCATAACGTTGAAAATTTTTCATTATTGAATAATTAAATTTTTTGATTATAATTTAATCAACTTACCGACTGACGGGCCGACTTAAAGTTTCGGGAGAATCGGAAAATGTTTTAGCGGTTGCTTCTCCTTCATCTGCATTCAATCTTGCATTTGTTCCTAAAATTTACGAAACAGTTATTTATTTTCAAGAATTGATTTTCACGTATAAATTTTTTTATTTTATTTATAATTTTGTTAAAATATTTTAGAATTATAATTTAGAAATTTTTTAGAATGATATTTATTTTTGATACCTGATGGGAATAACATCGTGTGCTTTAAAAGGTCATCGTTTGCAAATGGCGCAAGACTGTCGTCTTCCTCCTCAGGAGGTGCAATGCTACTAGTAATAGCGTCAACGTTTATTGACTCAACCATGTCTAACCATTGCTGATTATGAGAGCGGAACTTTTCGACTTTTATTCTCGCTGCCCAATCTTTATCACATAGCTATAAAACCAAGTATATTAAAATTGCAAATCAATGTTTAAATACATTTTACGAAACAGTTACTAAACTTACTGCAATCACATCTAAACATGCATCACAGACTTTTCGAATGGCTGGATTCTTGTCGTGCATTAAATCGATTAAATAACCTGGTCCTTCTGTAAAATAAACAAATCTTTTTAGGATGCATATATATATTTTTTAATTCACAGTTTGGTGCTGACAATGCATGTACTGAAGCGATATAAATGTGCGAATAGATTTTATGAGCGAATTGATGTGTGTTAAATACAAGTTCAGTTTATTTTAAAAGAGTAGCAACTTGTACGAAAAAATATTTATAAAGCAAAAAGCAACAATTACCATTACCAGTCTCGCGAATTAAATATTCCCTCGTTGAGTCATGTTTAGATATTTGATAAAAAACGTAAATTATTTGTAAGACCATTTCATCATCTTCTTGTTTAGCTATTTAAGTAAAATTTAATTAGTTTTTATTCATTAATTTAAAATCATTAATACAATTATGTATGTTATAACAGTGTTCCTGCTAAGAACAAATATTCAAAAAAAGTTTGAAATAATAATAAGCAAACCTTTCAACAATTCTATTAAGGACAATAGCATATCTGCTTTACACATTAGTTGGGCACAGTCTTCATCTGCAGCAGCTGTACCTAAGAATATCACAACTTCAAGTACCAAATCATCTTGGGTTTTACCTACAATTGATTAAAAGTTGTATAACTTGACTGACTTCGTGCTATAAAAGTTATTATTTAATAAAGTTTATATACCTGGAACGAGAACATTACGTATCCATGGAATGAGATTACAACGCTGAAGAATTTGTGAATAATCTAAATCAGGTAGCGATAAATTTCCCAGAACACCGACGATTTCTAATACAAAATCTTGGCATTCGGACTGAGTTACAGCCATCGCAAAATCTCCAACGAATTCCTATTTTTTAATTATTTTATTGATATTGTTGATTATATATTTAAGATATTGTTGATTTTTTTGCTCAAAATAATACTTACAACAAATTGTTCTTTTGTGGAATCGTGTTGTGAAATATTCCTAACTATTTTCATAATCAATGCATTTTGATTTTTAAATGCTTTTTCAACGAGACCTTGCAAACGATCTTCTATTACCATTAATTCCGCATTTTTACTATTTGTGGCAAGATTCACGCATAATGCAATTAATTCAGGAAGCATTTGTTCATCGTCTGCTTCTAAAAGCATATCTACGACCTAAAATGAATATATTGAAAAGTAATTATAAATTTATAACAGTATTATTCTAGTTATATTTTTGTGTAAACCAATTTGAAATTGGAAAAATAAAATGGGCAACAAACGTACCATAGGAACACATTCAGTATTTGTGAACATTGCTTTGACTTTATCATCCATGCTAGCATGATACAACAATCCTAAAATTGTCGATCTATTTATGTCATCTTGTGATAATAATTTTATTAGTTTTGGTAAAAGGCCTACTCTTATCATTTTTCCTCTAAGTTTGCCATCAAAAGACAAATTGAATAAAAGTTTCAAGGTACTAGAAACGAGATCCGAATTTGTATTGTGAAGAAGCTTTGGTAATTTTTCAATAATGTTTCCTTCTGCCTATTAACATAGTTATACATGTTTTAAAAAAACATTCAATCAATTTTTCATTTAAACAATTCTTATATAATAATTAATATTAGTTGGGTATTTACCATAGCATCTTTATTCTCTCTAAATATTGATAGTTTCTTTAAAAAAGTTACAACTAAAATCAATAGATCTGTGTTTGTCCTGTCTAAAGTCTTTAATAGCATTCCAATTAAGTTTTTCTTTCTCATTTTCATTTCTACTTCTGTGTTTTCTGCTATATTAAGTAATAAATAAAAGGCAACTGAAAATATTAAATTTCATATTAGTATTTCAATAAGAGATTTTTGTATACGTTAAATTAATAAATGATTTTTCGGCTTCTCTCGAGAGTAGATTTTTTAATAATGAGGATATTAAGAATATCGTTCTATAACGTTCTACCCTCGATGTTCGACAATTCAATGTACGTAATTCTACGCTAGAAAGAAGTCGGACAGTCTTAAGTACGTTTAAAGATTAAACATACTCCTTTAAAAAAATATAAAAGCAATTGTAATTGTTTACAACTAACTGTGATATGGAGAGTTCAGAACCAAAAGAGACTAAGCGCCATTTCTTGAGAAAATGCTGTATTGAAGCTAACTAACATTTTCACCATTTCACTATACCCCCAGTAAGTACCACCTTCGCTCCCGGCTCGAAATCATGAAAGTGGTATTTTCGGCCCGGGTATGGTGAAAAATAATATACGCACTACGGGAGGAAATAAAGAACTCGGCTTCGCCTCGGGCGACAATTTACATGGGATCTGGGACATTCTTTATTTTTCCTCCCTAGGTGCGTAATATACTATTTGTTAGAAAAATCAGTATACATATTTACATAAATAGTGTTTGGACAAGGATAATTAAGTTTCCGTTATTGAAATTTCAGAAATATAGACATATATATATAGACCTTTCTTCGTTAAAAAAAGACCGTTTTTTAAAATGGACTTGGCTCCCTTTGACACTGAACCCTCCATATAAGTTTAATAAAATGATAATGACAATTTTTTTTTAATTCATAACTGATATCTTTACAAACCTTTTAACAATTGTTCTTGTTTTTTTGTTAAGCTTTTAAACTTTTTGCGACTTTTTTCAAGATCATCTTTGAGTTGTTCAATCTCTACATTTGCCACATTTGTAGATCCATCAGCAGACCGTCTTTTCACTTGTAAGTCAAGCGGTACATCAGCACTCCATATGTCGTCAATTAATTTCATCTTCTTGTCAGAGCTATCACTATTCATCACAGGAAGTAAGCACAGCCCTGTTGTGTTTTCAAAATATCTTCTACGCTTTTCCAAATCATCTTTCCATTGATCATAACGCATTAATTCATATTCTATGATATCCATGCATAGTGAGCCAATCTATTAGAAAAAATAATACATTTTAATTATCTTCTAAAAAAATGAAAAGTATTGTATGTCTGTATTTAAAATAATACCCTGTGTTCCATAACAATATTATGAAATTGGCTATATGTAGAAAAGCAAAAGAATATGTATATAAGATTTATAGATAGTTCAATACTTTTTTTCCAGTCTTCTCTCAAAACTCTCGCTAATACTCTAAGTAAAGATTCTGGAAAAATATAAAAAATATACAAAATAGTAACTAGAAGTTAAGTTCCAAAACTATTAATTTATTTGTGATAGTAAATACCATTTTTAGTTAATTCTTGAAGATTATCTGGTACCCTTGCTAATTGCAAAATTAATGAAGATCCTTTAATTTTATCAGGAATTTCTTCATATAGTAGTTCCATGTAATTATCAATATTACTAATAACTGCACGTTCCCCATCCACACTATCTGCATTGAGTGAGTTTGATGATATAGGCCTTGGAGGTTGTCCAGTATTTTCACAATCTATTTGCAATTAAGTTAAATTAATTTTTATATAATAAACTTATTAAAATTAAGTTATAAAAGATAAAAAACAATTAGCCATACCATCACTATTATTTTTACGATTCTTAAGGTAATAAATTAATTGTTCCACTTCATGTAGTTTTGAGTCATGAATAAGAGAACATTTATCTATGACTTCTTTAGCAAGTAGAGTAACATTTGTGTCTGCGTTAAGACTTTTAAGTCTAATGATTTTCTGGCACTCCTAAAATGTTAAAAGAAAATATTTGTTGTTAAAAGCTATTAAATAAGAAAGTAAGTGGATTGGAAATTAAGGATAGTGAATCTTGCCTTGCGGTCTCCCAACATGGGATCTCCAAGTTCACCCAAGATGAGAGCTTCGACATCATAATTTACAACTAGAGCTTTTTCAGTCGGATGTACATCAAGGTTCCCAGACCTTATTTTTCTAAAATAAGATAAAAATTTACGTAAATTTTATATAAATATAAACTTTGATGAATGTGTTTTATAAACATGATGAGGATTCAATCAATTTGTAAGGTGAATTTATAAATATATTATTTTACCAAGGTAGTTAAAATATGATTTCAAAATTTTACATTTCAAATCAATCATTTATATTTATTGTATGATTGTGCAATAAACAAACAATATCGAACTTTTCAGAAAATTCCTTCAAACCAAAGCAAAATAAACTAAAATACATGAAAAAATCATAAAAAAAACAAAATGTACGCCCAAAAGCACTTTATATAAAGATTCTCCAAAAATAAATTACAGCAACCCTATATTTATTGATCAGCAAAGTACAACACTGTAAGTGTAATGCGTTTCGGAGCAATTTGACAAAATCGGAGCATCGAGTCGTAATTATCGATCGCTCCGGCAAAAAACGAATGAAACAAACTACATACACTCGCCCCGAGTCGCAAAAATAAACAGGTAGTACCCGCAATACACTCGCGGCCCGACAACACGTCAATCAAAAAGCTCATAAAACAATTAACCTTCCAAACTGACGTACATCACTTGCAAGTTTCTAGGTTAGACTATCGTCAACCACCTCACTGCCCAACGAATAAAAAAGCAGCCGCTATTTTCCGCTCCCATCGCTCTAACCCATCGTCACAACTTTCCATGCCATCATTTTCCACGGGACAAATCAAAACTCTACTCACCGCTTGAGGTACCTCGCCTCGTCCATTTTCGTCAAGGAGCTTTCGGCGTATACGTCCTCCAAGCGCAATATATCCTTATTCAACGCCTACTTCCACGTTCCTTTAATTCTCAGCCGAGTCTGGCCATGGCGAGCGTATCCTGCACTTGTGGAAATGCGTGCACATGAAAAAAGTGGGTGATGCACTCCTGCGGCAGCAACACTTGCCGACGACACTCCGCGGGGCCGTTAGGACGTTAGATTGACATTTGGCCGCGTGCGGCGCTTGGCTAGTGTGTTATTTGTCGTCGCGTGCGCGCTGGCTGCACGAGGGATACGATCGACCACCTTGTTATAGTTATTATATTGTATTGCGTTATAAGAAGGCGGTGCGCGTTAAGCTGCGTGCGCGCATGGTTAGATAGAAAGTGTATGTGAGTGTGTACAGCTGACGGGCGCTCTTTGGCGGCAAAACTCTTTGATGCCGCTGCAGTTGCGGCTGTTTTGTCGATAATGAGTGTGATATGGGATAGAGTGAAGAGTATGAGCGCGATTATGGGTGGAGTTTTTTTGGATGTTTAAATTTTTGAAAGAATAGCGGAAGCGTTTGGATGATATTGTATGGTTATTTTTAAAAATTAAAATTAAATTTAGACATGTTAAGAATACCTGTCACCATGATTTTTTTTTAATTTTCGATAATATTTGAGGTGGTATAAAAGCTGAGGGATACGTATATACAAAAAGCGCATTTCGAAAATTTTTTTTGATTGAATTAAATGAAGCTTTGAAAATATTCAATATATTATTTTATTATTAGATTAATTTTCATCTTGAAATAAAGAGAAGCCGAAATTTTCATGGCATTTTCTCGATTAAAAATTAAATACAAATAATATCAATCATTATTTTGTCACAAAATTTATAATATATATCGTCGTCACTAACAATCCCTAGAACATTTTAAGTTTCTTGCCAAGAATAAGCTGTTTCGTGCTTTTGCAAAATAATTAGAACGTTTTGATTTTTACCGCGAAGATTGAAAAACATTTTGTCTTTCTTTTACGAAGTCAAACACATTTCATTAACAAACAGTTGTTTCATGTTAGTAAAATGTACTCTCCGCGGTAAAAATAATAAAATAGTACGCGGTAGAATGTACTCAATAAGAATACCTATAATAAAGTGAACAATGAAGTATATTAATTTTTACATACGTTTTGTAATGAAATACTTTTTGTTAAGCGTTTGCCAAATTACTAATAAAGTCTTGTAGCAAAAAAATTAAAATATCAATTTTCTTTAGGAGCAAAGTAATATTTTAAAAAATTTTAATATTCATTAGTCAAAAAAATCACGTTAGTGGAAAAAAGTCATTCGATTTATATAGTTTGCCGGTATCTGCGCTCCGATTGCTCCGAAATTTGTTTACTTGCACAATGATTAGCGATAAATGCATATCTACGTGGACCGCTTGAGGAATAAGTTCGTTGACCATGCGTGCGGCATGACATGCAGCTAAGTAGTTTCATCTCAGTTTATTTTAGAACTTGAGATTGAATAAACACACATTGCAAGTTAGAGCTGAACTTTATGAAAGTGTATTTCTTTATTTATATACCTATTTACCTCTGCAAGAAACTGAACGTGTGTAAAACAGTGATAATAGTAGTGATATAATTTTAGTTGTGTTATTTTATTAAGAGATCGAAAATTTTAAATTTAAGAGATTTCAGTTTTATTTCTAGGTTAGTATCTTTTTACATTACATTTTATAATTTTTTATTAGGCCTTTTTATTAAAGACTTTGATTATTCAGTCTTCTGACATTGTACATAAAACAATCTTATAATATTATTTTTTTAATAATTTTTTAATACATTTCTCTATATTTTTATTTTATTTTTGAAAAGCAAATATGATATTTTACAAATGCTAAATAAAAGTATACAAATAAATTAGTAATGGTAATTATATGTCCATGTAGAAACACTATATTTATATTAATAAATCAATCCAAAGTTTTTATAATTATATTGTTTTTTAAATAAAAAATTTAATTTTTACTATAATAATAATGTTAGCATTAAACAAAAATTATTTGTAATTATTAAAACAATCAAATTATTATACATAATTGAAACATTCTATATTTAAATCTATAGACATAGTTGAAATTATTAGAAGTAAAAGATGGAGTGCCCAAAAGTTATTGTTGACTGTGATGCTGGAACTGATGACGCTTTAGCATTAATTATTTTAATAGCAGCCCATAAACAAAAGAAAGTAGAAATAATGGCAATCACATGTGTCACTGGGAACACATACATTGACAATGTGATAAATAATGTTTTTAGGACTTTGCGAGTTTGTGATGCACTAGATGTAAGTTATTATTTAGATTAATTTTTAAAATTACTATTCAAATTAATTACTTTATGTTTCTTTTTTTATAATAGATTCCAGTATATAAAGGAGCTTATTCTTCTCTTTTATCAATAGAAAAGGATCCGTTATCAAATTATGCATTTCATGGTTCAGATGGTTTCGGTGATGTTTATATAGACAAACCTGATATCAGTAAACTTAAAGAGGAACATGCTGTATGTGCATTGCATAGGATAACATCTGAAAATTATGGTAAATAAAATGAAGTAATAATAAAATAAGTTAATTGAATTAATTGGGATTTAAATTTAAATTTCTAGGAGAAGTAACAATTCTATGCCTAGCACCTTTGACAAACATAGCTCTTGGAATAAAAATGTATCCGGACTTTACCAATTCTCTTAAAAAACTCTTAATTATGGGTGGAAACCTGACTGGTAAATACAAGTTTTCATAATTTATTTAAAATAATGGAATGCTCAAAGTGTAATTGTTACTAACAGTAACATGGATAAAAATTTAGCTGTTGGAAACATTACATCGCAAGCAGAATTCAATTTTTATGCTGATCCAGAAAGCGCACATATCGTGATATGTAATACACCAAAAAAATTATGGCTTTTACCATGGGAAACATGCCTAAAATCAACAATTACTCATGTAAGTTATCTTATTTTTATACTTAAACAAATAAAGTATTATAGTTAGTTAAAAACAAAAATTTTAGGAATGGAGAGATAATGTGTTTGGAAAAGTAGATACTCCTGTAGTTGACCTAATGAATGCCGTTGATGGAGCAATTTATACTTCAGATGATAAGACTCAGTCTAATTATATGCCATGTGATGCTTTTATAGTTGGAATTTTACTCAGACCAGATATAGCCAAAGATGTTGTGATGCATCATATTGACATTGAACTTCGAGGAGTAAAAACCAGAGGACAAGTTGTGATTGATCACCTGATGTCAAATGAACCAAATGCACATGTTATCCGAAACTTAGACTTTGATATTTTTAAAGATCTTTTGATCTTTGCTGCTAATCCAAATACACAAAACAGCCAAGTTCTTTTATAAGAATAATTTATTGATCTCTTTTTTTTAAATATGTATGAACTGCTTACATTTTCAAACTTTATCCTTTGTACAAATTTCACAATCCGGAATGTAACTTCCAACTTAACTTCAACAACAAGTTAATTTTACTCTTTTGTTGACTTAAATTAGATATCTGTATTTTTATAAATGATTTAATATGATGTAATATCTTTTTTATCATTGTAACATCATTTTTATAAATGGTGTTATAATAATGTTATCATCTAGATAATAGTATTTTAACAAATAAAATAATTATATTTTTCAATTAACAATGATTAAGGTTTTGCATCTTCTGGCTTATTCTGTTGATTCTCTTGAGATTCTTGAAATTGCTTTCTCGTTTCCCTATTTGATTTCAGAAGCTCCACTAATCCAGCATGAATATTGTCATTCATCGTTTCCAAAGTATCTAATACTGTATTCAATTGATCAATTTGATCATTCAACGATTTAAATTCTGTAAATATAAATATATCATAATTCAACATGAAATATACAAAAGAAAAAACAAAAACAAAGTACACTTTTGATACACATAAAAATACAATTTTCATCAAAACATTTTAGCAAAATTAGTTCTTTCTACATTAAACCACATCATTAAACTGCAAAACATCTAAAAAAAAGCATAAAAACACAAACCAAAGCTCCAATCACACTTTTCGAACGTCAACGCCCAAAAGCAGACGAGGGCCAATCTTCGAAAGCGATAATCGTAACAAAATACCCCATGGCAGTCGCACAAAACACAATCTGCAGTTAGACGTACCTTCCTCGCTGACTTCCTCGACCTCGTCCAGGTTGTCGGTGCCGTTTTCCACATATTCCTTGTCCTCATCGCGCGGCTGCACGGCATTCCCAACCATATTTTCGTCTTGATTTGCCATTACAATATAGCACCTGAGCCGTCGCGATCAGCTGACAATATGATACGTTCGCAAACGTGCGGGTGGCTGGTTTTCACGAGCGCGGGCTGATAGATGTGCGGCTTTCTCATTGGCTCGGTTGTAATTGGCGCGAAAAATTTGAAAGTGAGTTTTTTTTACGTGGGTATATTTTTTATTTTAGCTTGTCCCGTGTTTTTAGATATTTAAAATTACGTTTGCTGTATTGTGTCTTATTTCTGACCTTCGCCGAAAACTTTCTCAAATACATTATGGGATCGATTATGAAATTTCTTTATGTTTCAATGTTTTGATGTTTATTTTTTCTCTGTTTAATTTAAGTATTGTATTAAATTTACAATGCTTCTTATATAGTTTATCATAATAAATTTTATATTTCATTGAATAACGTTGCATGAACTTAAGTTTTTAAAAATTTGTTTTACGGAAATTTTTTTTACTAACGTAAACAATTTTGTTTTAAAGATTTCAATTACTTACCTTTGTTTCCTAATAAACATAAATATCGCATTTTTGTTCATTTTGATTGAGTATAGCAAGTGTCCCGATTTTCATTTATTACAAATCCAATGACAGACGTAATTTCATCCCTGCCCGACTATTTACATCAAAGTTGCGTAAATCCTCATTCCTCGTATTACAATAAAGTATCCGTATTTTCAATCCATCCGCGGCATCCGACCCCCGCGAGATAATCAAACAAACCAAAATAGCCAGCTCGCATCTCAAAATCCATTGTGAACATCCGATCAAACAATCAGCAAATCCGGCCTCTAAACACACCAGCCCAGACCGCCAGTACACCAGAGCCCGCAACGCGCCACTAAACACTTCCTGGAATTTACATTCGCTTAAACTCCAACTGTAAATTAAACCCGTGTCACAACGAAAACATCAGCGCGCGAATCAAAACCATCACAGCTATATACCTAGAGCACTCCGGGCCAGCGGCCCGAGGGTTAGGTTAGCTTTTCACTTTCGGCGCACTGCTGCGCTTTTCCTCTTCCCCCCCGCGCCACGCGCACTGCATCTATACACACACAGCACTCGCGTATATACAAGTGAAAGCGTATATTTGTTGTTCGGCGCGGCGCCCGCAGAGTCCGAGATGACTGTCAGTATTTTTTAGTGCACGCACTCGAGGAGCCGATCGCGCAGAGAAGGGGAAAGCGCGTTTCGTAAAGACAAAAAAAAACGGGGTCGCGATAAGGCTAATAAGGTAAAAAGAAAAGAAAGAAAATAGCTGCCCGCCGCGCGCATCGTCGTGGCAGTTACAGTCCCGCACTCACGCGAGTCTGCTCCGAAATAATAAATATGCCGAGGAGGAAAGTTCTAGTGTCGGCGCGTCGTCGGTGACGGTATTTTTCGAGAGAGCCGCGAGCTATATACCAGCGTATATACCTGCTAAATTATCGTTCTCTTTGGTTACTTTGTACTAACACACGTGCGCGCGTTCTGGCTTATCTGTCGATTAATTTTCGGGCGGTACGTGACAAGCCGATCCGCAGTGTGGAGGTGCATGTACCGGCGAGAGCCGCCGATGCTAATCTGTCGTCGTCTCGGCGCTTCTTGGAGATATATACGCGATCGGGGAGGAGAGAGTAGACCGATGCCGGACGTCGGACGGAGGAGAAAAATGCCGGAGCTCCGGTGGGTTTAGCAGTGACTTTTTCGTTTGGGTTTCGTTGTTAATTTATTGATGAGTGCGAGCGCGCTGTCTTGTCCCCTGTGTTTTGTGCAAGTCAAATTTCGTTGTCGGTCCACCGTTTGCTGAGGTTGCAGTTCTGCGGAGTGGTTTAAATTCTTTGGAGTACTGTGGATATTAAACGAGGTAATTGATGGCTCGCTGTTGGAGTGGTTATGACTTTGGGACATTTCGTTCTTGGATTTTGAAAATACTTGCTAGGAGAAGTAGAAAAGGCGACTATAAATAGTTTATACTTTTTGCATTATTCATCATTTTTGCTTATGCGGTCGCTCGCATTTTCTTGACTTTGATTTTATATTTTGACTTTATGAGTTGAATCTATATTCATAAGAATAATAAGAATTTCTTGTAGTAAAATTATTTTTTATTATTTAAAAAATGTCTCATAAAATTTTTTGTCTTAATAATAAATAAAAAAAGAACGTAATAGATTCTAATCGTTATCAAAACATTTAACAAGAATTCAAATTTATTCCCTTTATTTTTCAGCATAATGAATAATATGCAAAATTCAAACCTTATTGCTGCTGCTGTTGGCGCAACCATTGGAGTCATAAGTGTTGCCACAGTCTTTCTTTATAATAAAATAATGGAAAGACAACAACAGTCAGCTATGTACAGTAATATAGACAGAGTAAATCGCAAAGTAGCTGAATTACAGGCAGAATTAGAAGAATTGAGGTACTGCGATTATGTAACATATTTATACATAATTTGAATTGCTTGTATTTCGTATTTTGCATTCTCCATATATAGTATGAAAAGATATATAAGAATATGATACAATAGCATAACATAAATAGCTATACAATTGCATAAAATAGATTCATTGACTAAATATTTTTTAGTTAGAAATAAAAAATAAAAATTAACTATAAAATGACATTTTAATATAATAATATAATTATTATTAATTATATATTTAATTATAGAGAACAGCAAGCCAATTTGCAGAAAAATAGAAAAAGGAGACTAATAAAAAGACAAGTCCTCTCTAATGAAAACACATATACAGGAACTGAAGATGTTGACATAGACACTTATTCAACAGCAGGCACAGACATTGGCGATGATGAATTCTTTGATTGTTCAGATGACGAAGATGCTATTGATTTGCAAAATGGGTTAGTAAACTTTATTTAATAGCATTGTTTGTACCTCTGCTGGATTTTGAATTGCTTTGTGTGTATTAGCTTTCATTTTTCAAGGTCTCCTTTAAGATTTAAGTTGATGTCGTGGCTAAATTTTCTTGTGTAACTTTTGTTGTACAAAATTTCCTTTCCTGAAGTAAGAAAAAGTACTATAAGTATTTACTTTATTGCTTGTAATTTTGGTAGTTCTATGTAGCAATTCAATAATTTCAGAGAGCTATACGAACAAAAGACCTAATGTAAAAGACAGAGATTATATGTTTAGTGCTACAGGACAACAGAAGGAACAATAAGTGTGGACTCAGAGCTTTTGATCTTCGATAAGGAAAGTGAGGACAAGTCTATGCACTCAGTTTTGTATCACAAATTAAAAGGTTTGTTGCAAGAAAATCCTGATAATGTAGAAATTCTATGGAGGTTTGCAAGAGCCTGCTATCACTGTTCAGTTCAAGCTAATGATCCTGAAAGGCAAAAGGAGTTTATTTTTGAAGGTGAATATTTATGTACAACCATATAAGATTAATGACTTGAATTCAAACATTTTATTTGTAATGTAATTAAGACATTTCTATCTATCATATTCATTGATATAATAATATTTTATAAGTAAAAATGATTTTTACTAATATTTTTTCTTTATGTCAAGATATTTTTTCTATTTTTCTATTTATTTTGTTGTTTTCATAATATAAGTTTTATGCAGTTGTATTTCAAGTCAGAAACTATATTTCATAGTAGACATTATTCTTTCTTTAAGTTTTATTACTAAATAAATATTAAAATTAAGGATTAATAAATGATACTTATTTTTAGGTTGTAATGCTTGTGAAAAAATGTTAAATGTGCGTCATGGTAATTTGTACAAATGGTATGCAATTCTTGTTGGTATGAAGAGCAAATTTTTACCTACAAAAGGAAAAATTGAAAACGGCTATCGCTTCAAAGAATATGTAGAAAAGGCTCTTGAAATAAATCCTGATGACAATTTTTTACATCACCTTATGGGGAGATTTAAATATGAAGTATCAGAATTAAGTTGGATTGAAAGAAAAGTAAGTTTTATAGTCAAAAAACAAAAAATAAAAATAGCTAAGTAAGAAACTATTAATTATGAATTTCTTTTTTAGGTTGCATCTACTCTATTTGCCGAAGTGCCAAGTGCAACTTATGAAGATGCGATTCCACATTTTGAAACCGCAGAAAAATTGGCGAAAAAACCGCATCATGAAAATAAACTGTTACTTGGTAAAAGTTATATTGCTGTAGGTAAATACCACGAAGGTGTCAAGTGGCTTAGTGAAGCTCACGAAATTTCTATTGATACCGATGAGGACTATAAAATTCAAAGTGAAGCAAGAAAGCTTCTAGACAAATATTCTGAATATTGTACATAGTTGTAATAATTGACGCGTGTCTGTTCATTCCATAATCTGTGAATATACGCTTATTCATGCAAAATGGAGGATTTAATAGATATTATGTAAATTAATATGATGAATTCAAATTAATTAAGAAACAAAATTTGGGAACAGATAAAGATTTATATGTACATGTTTGTTTAAAATTAAATACGACTACTTTTTCTTGTCAAAATGAAGCTCTTCTTTAATATAAAATTTGATATAATTTTAGTTATAAATTAATTTCTCTTTTAATGACAGAATGTAAAATGAAATTTTAAAGAAATTTTTTTATTATGGGATATAGGAAATAATTTTTAACAATATGTTCTTATGCACAGAGGATTTAAGGAAGAAAATAACTTTATTGGTGCTGGAAATTTTATCTATTTTTCTTGAACGATTTTCTTAGTCATAGACATATTTTTTTCCATAAAAACAACTCATAAAAAACGACATTCATAAATTTGCTTGAAAGAATGATTATCATTAAATTATGAAATCTAAAGTTTATGACCTTTATATAAGTAAATAGAAAGAAAAGCCTGGTACATCAATCAACTAAGAATATCGTGTCAATGCCTGAAGTCTAAGGTTCATGTTATAATCAATAAAAACGATTTTATAGCGATAAATTTTATCGTGTGACTGATTAAAGACGTTAAAATAAAAAACTCAATCGTATAACTTCTATCTTTTTATTTTTAAACCATGAATAGTTGAATGTGGGGCATTCTATACAGATCTTCTAAAAAATATAATAATAGTTGAGAAAACTTTATTAAAACACATTTCTGGCTTAGGTGATAAAGTCTCACCTTCATTTTATTATAAATCAATTAGTTGCTACTTTCAAAAAATTTTTTTGTCTAGCGGGCCGAAAGTACACTTGCTCACTGCGCCGAATTGCAAAGGTTATAACTTCGGCCTCACCAGGCAAAAAATAGGCTACGCACCATGGGAGAAAACAAAGAATGCCTCGGAATTGCATGTTTGTCATTCTCATCAGACATTTCAATTTCCATGCAATCTGGGACATTCTTTACTTTAGCTCCCTAAGTGCGTAATATACTATTTTTAAATTTGTAATAGAAATAAATGTATAACTAAATAGAAATTTACATTCAAAAATTTTATCGTATTATTAATAATAACTTTAAAATTTTAAGATCTTATTATTTTCAATGTTTATAATAAGTTTTTTTGTATCTAAAAAGCTAACATAAGGTACCCATTATATCTATGTATATATGTAAATAGATATGCATATAATCTAAATTGGTCTTATCATACCCATTCCATTTCTACTTGTATATCTAAAAGAATCACTTTGAATTTATTAGTGATCATTTAAATTTTAATCTTATAGACAATCATTGATTTAAGTTAAAATTTTAAGTTCAATGTCATAATAAAACTAATTGAAATCGTTATTTTTGCATTAGACAAAAAAATTAACACATCTAAGACAGTTATTACCTAAATTTAATAGTACATTTCGATACTAGTGCGAGAAAGTGATTTCAGGCTCGTGTGGA
>JAPYZA010001127.1:57638-88526 GCA_030522685.1 Eupelmus azureus | reverse complement strand
TGGGGAGAACATCGTAAAAACCCTCTATAAAATTCTTGAAAAATTGTGAAAAAAATATATATTTATATTTGGGCTACATAAAAGCTGAAATTATTAAAAAATAATTTTAACGCTGCCAGAAGAAATTCAGATATGGGTAGAAACATTCACCATTTTTCGCCCAGCGGTTCTACAAAATTACAGTTCTGAACAACAAAGCTGCCACAGATTAAAAAGATCGAAAAAATTACTATACTTTATAACAAATTTTACTACAAACGAAGAAAAATATACGATCCGTTTTATAAAATTTCCTGGACAGTACCGTAATATTTTAGATTTTTCCAATCTGTGGCAGCTCTACTGTCTCGTATTGTAATTTTTCCAAAAATTCTTCTCTTAGTGCACACTGTAATCAACCATACCTACGAAATTATCCATCACACACGGATTAATATCCTTCCGAAAAACATTCCCTCCCGCCTTCGCCACCAAAAACAATTAAAAAGAAACATCTGGCATTACGCATTCCCGCGTCTGTGTACGCGTGCATCTCACGTCGGCAAAGCAATCAGCCCAAATTAATCATCGAAAGCCCGCAGAAGCACGCTCCTGTAAGCTTAGGCGAAAGGCACAGCCTCGCCCCGTAGATTTAGTTTTCCTCTTCACCCAACGCGTACTCACACACACTCAATTACGAGGCAGATCCAAGAAAGTCATTACCGGGTAACCAGGTTCCTCTCTCCGACTCTCTCTTCCGACCTCCTAGTAGCGCGTTTTCGTTAACTCGAATTTCAACGAGCAGTCGCCTATTTACCACCACTGTGTGCAAAGTGACAGCGGGCTAGTATCGGTGGTCGGTGCGTGTGTCATTTTAGCGCGAGATGTTGATTGTCAGCGGAGGTGTACACGCCGTCCAATGGAAGACGCCGCCACTGGGTACACAAGTAATTAAGCATGTTTGTGTATTGACGCCGACGATTACGCTTGCACATATTCATGCGCACAAGTGTCTTAGACTGCCGCCTACTGTGGGGGAATATGCGAGGAGCGCGACGGATGCGACGAGTTCATATTTCGAGGCGTAGGTGGGTGAATACGGCTCTACTCAGCAACGCGTGGGTGTTAGCGGGGGAGGATACTGGAGGTCTGTGCTGGATGAAGACGCGATTGCTTCCGAGCTAATACGGCTCTGTATCTTTGGTATTCCGTCTGTAATAAGATAGATTCAGCTGTGCAAGTGGTATTTTACGTGTTTATTTAACGACGGTCGAGATGTTTTTGAAAATTTTTTCATATTTATTGAGAGATGGAAATTGAGAACGCAATGTATTTAATGTTGAAGTGAGCAAACAAAACTTTTTAAACGTTGAAAATTGATATGCATGAAGTCTTAAAGGTTTTCGATAACTTCGCAAATATTTCGAGAAGGTAATAAATTTCAAAAACTTTGATGTAACTTGCACCGAGTAAATAAACCAAGAAAAGTAAAACATTAAGCAGCATGGTCCATCAGAATTTTGTTGCCGATTACAATAACTTGAAAAGTTATAAATTATATAACATTTCTGTCAAATGAAAGTTTGATTGCATGCACCCAATAAAGGTTTTATCAAGTATTGTATTTACAATGTGACAACGTAATACCATTTTGCTCATTTTTAGATCTTTTAGGAAGAAAAGACAAATACATATAGCATAGAAGAATGGATCGATACCATTTAAGTTTTCAACGTATGTGGCTTCCGGGTGATCTATATTTAAGGCTTAAGGTGTCGTTGCCTCTTAAACTACTTGTCGCTCGTGCATATAACTTTCTTAACCATACAGATTTAATTCACCTCTTGGTTATATACAAATGCAACAACCAATAGCCTCACATGTATGTTTTCTTAATCCCAGGAAGTTTTAATGCTAGGAAAGAAAGTCTGATAGAAAATTTATATGTACGCAACAATTAACAGTAATACAGAAAGACTCTAAACGTCTTATTCGCGTGTAATCTTGCAGTTTTGTCATTAAACCCATCCCAAAAACCTCCTCTCATTGCTCAGCTCCAGGTATCCATAAAATAAGTCCCCGCAAGTTCCCTTCCAACACATTTTGTTCGTAGGCTTAGCACAACCCCATGTCTTTCTGTAAAGGTACACACGCACACACACACACACACACACACACACACACACACACACACACATACATACACACACGCATATCCAGAGGGAGGGAGAGAGAGACTATGCGGTAGCGCGAGTTTCGATTCGCGCTCGTTAATGCCTTCATTAATCACGCGCGGAATTCAGGGCGCTATACCAGAACGCTGCAGGGCCATACACACTACACAGTGAGCGAGAGAGAACGCGAAATGTCGTGCCGCGCGAGCTTTGCGTCTAGCTAATTCGACGCTGGGCTCTCTCTCTCTCTCTCTCACTCTCTGTCAGCCACTCTCTCTCCCTCTCTCTCTTGCTGCAGTATATAGGAGCTCACAATGCGTCGCCGCCGGTGCGCAGCCTCGAGATCGCGCATTCTCTAAAGGTTTGCGGAGAGGGCCCCAAGTATACAGAGCATGCGCCCCGGCAATATCACAGATGCAAGAGCGACTGTCCCGAGGGTCAGTTCAGCGCGTCGCGCTTCTCCCTTTCGTCCTGCACTGCAACCTGCAACAGTCTCCTTCTCTCGCTCACGCCTTTGTCTGTGTAAGTGGGTGTGTGTGTGTGTGTGTCTATGTGTGTGAGTGAGTGTGTGTGTGTGTGTGTGTGCGCGCATAGGTGTCCGCGTGCTGGCGTACAGAATACACTTGTACGCGCGTATGTTTATGCATGCATACGCAGTGGCCTGCACGCGCAGCTATGCATATATACTTACACAGGCACATTCGCGCGTGCGCTCGCATTAGCACGCGCGCTTACTCGCGGAAGCTAGCTTGTGTACATACTCGCTGCGGCTGTAACGCACAAGCTCCGGGGCTGGCTAACGCGATTTTCTACATCTTGCTTAGGAGCCGCCGGTGTTTCATTACGTTATTGGTTGTGCGGGCGCATTATACCGGCTGCCTCCTACGCGCCATAAAGCGCGCACCCGCGTGGTCAGAGGGACCAGAGCAAGCCCATACTCACACACACACACACACACACACACACACACCGAGCGACTCGCTCCGCGCGTTTAATTAATCAGTCGACCGAGGAGAGCAGTGCAGCGGTACATGCTATATACCTACTGCGTCTCGCTGTCTTTGTGCCAAGCGAGCTCCCAGGGATTTTCGAGCTGCTGGCGTGCTGAGACGTTTGCAGTGGAGATGATGTATATGCCGAACGTTATCTTGCACGTAGTTTAGAATAACGGAAGGATAGAAGCTTTTTAATGAGTTGCTTGCTAAAACTGGAAAATCTTATCATGTTCTCTATTCAATTTTCTAGAGGAAATGAAAGCTGCAATGGTTGATTGTTTCTTTATAGATTGTTTTAAAATATTCAATATGATCGTCGGGCAGAAATATGATGCAAGCAGTAGCCGACACACGACGATTCCATTACGGACAATTAAGCTTATCATGCATAATTAGCTCTAAATCGGATTTATGAAACAATTATCGGGCCACAGGCTCGATATACCTGATTTCATTAAAACGGCTGCGTTTCAGCTACATCTATAATAAGGCTTTCTTTCGTACACGTCCTCTGAATAAAAAATCGCCCTATCGCGAGTCGTGAAGTAAGTCTTTCATTTTCGGTCGCTCTTACTTTATTTTCTCGGCGATGGAACTCGGATAAAGTGAACATGATTCTCGATTTGTGCGTGACTGAGCCTGCCCTTTCTGCTCTCTTATTTTTCAGAAAAAAAATATCTCGATGACACGATACTGCTTTCGTTGACGTAGAGCTAAAGTTAACGAAAGCGATCCCCTAATAGCCTGCTCACTTTACGAGGACTTAGCTTTTATTTCATTATCAAAAAAAAATTTTTTTTTTTGATTAATAATTCATGAGGATTTGTCTAATTACTTGTGGTCCGATAGAAGATCTGCAGATTGAAGCATACTTCTTGAGAAAACAAGTTTGAGAAAGTAAAGTTGAAAAAAGCAAAAAAACAAAAAATGAATATTTATGCTTCTGATATCTAGCCTACGATTGAAATATTTATTTCACGAACGAACTAGGAGTAGGTACTTCAAAAAAATAAATACAGTCCGTTCAGAGCGATACATATTATGTCTTAATTAAAAACATTTACTAAAGAATCGATTTTCTTAGAATTTTTTTTAATTATAGAATTAGATTCTAGTATATTCTCATAGTTCATATTTCATTTTGTAATATATTATTTTACAACATATGCAATATTACATTTGAATACACAAATCTTGAAGGCATCAATTATATATTTCATCAACTTTATTTTTATTGCTTTTAACTTCCATACATTTCCGAACCTTCATGATGTGACGATAATAACGATCCTGTATCAGCAGACGAATCGATGTGAGTCTCACCGATGATCTATCTGGTTAATTACCCTCTCGTAGCCTCACTCACGCTCCTTGCTCGGGGAATAATTTATAAGTAGTTCTGAAAGAGAGGAGAGAGAGAGAGANNNNGAGAGAGAGAGAGACGAAATACTTCTCTGGTCTGCAGGCTGCTTCTGGATTCGGTGTAAGCGCGCGCTCGCAGGCCTAAGCCGATGAAGGAGCTCGGGCGTATTGAAGGAGAAAGGCAGCAGCAGTAGCAACGGCCCAATTATCGTTATTACTCTGAGCATTTCGTCTCTTGCTCTTTCTCCCGCGCTGCTCAAAGAGGCGCTCAAACGCCGCCGCCGACGACGACATCATTATCCTATTGAGCTTGTATAAGAAACAGCATCGACGCGAAGTCTCTTTTAGAGGGACGACATCCTGTGTGCGTGTATAATATATCGCGAAAGAGAGAGAGAGAGAGAGAGAGAGAGAGAGAGAGAGAGAGAGAGAGAGAGGAAGAAAGAAGAACTGAATACGAATTTCACTAGTTCTTTCTACTGCTTTTTCTTTCACTTTTTCTCTATTTATCATTCTTTCGACTTCTTATCGCCTTCTCGTACAAGGTGTTTATAATGGCTCGTTAGCTTGATGCAGTAATGCTTGGGAACAACTATTTAACGCAGAGTATTCCGCAAAGTAAAGAATATTTTATTCAAACAATTCTATAGGAAGCAATCTTCATTGTTATTCGAATCATTTGTTATTCGTTTCCATTAAAATTTGAAAATCACTTAGATTTTTTGTATTGATGGTTATGAATCTGGACGTTACAGAGTTAAAAACCTTTTTGCTTTGTTTACAACAATTAACGTGCCATCGAATTTTTGCGTAATTTCATGACTACATGTCATACACAGTCACGTACGCGCTGTCAAAACAAAACAAAAACATTTTCAGCATCCTCATTGACTAAAAGCGTGAACCCTACTTCCGAATTCAACAAAGCTCTCACAGTGCGTCCAAACATCCCGTCCCCTCGAAAAATATACCGAGACCCACCGCCATGATTCAGCCTTTGTCTTTAATCATCCCACGCAGAGTTTAACATTAATTCGACCCTCTAATCTCTGCCTTACAGACGGAGAGCAAAGGATGGCTGGCGGCTACTGCTTCTGCTGCTGGTCTCGCTGCTGCCGACCAGCTCGTCAGCTGGCAGGCTCTCGACTCTTGGCTCAGACGGTGGCTTCACGACGTACAGGCCCGCAACGACGACGGAGATGGTCTACCAGCGCTTCGCCATCGAGCCCATGGACCAGTCCGCGGTGATCGGTAGCAAGGTGACTCTGCCTTGCAGGGTGCTCAATCAGAAGGGCCCGATTCAGTGGACCAAAGATGATTTTGGACTCGGGGCGGTGAGGAACCTGACGGGCTACGAAAGATACGCCATGATCGGCAGCGACGAGGAAGGTGAGTTGAAGCTTTGTTTTTTCTTTTCTTTTTAATTTATTAGCGCGGTAAGGCTTTGGGAGAAAGTTTGTTGGGATTCATGGTTGTTATTAGGCAAGAATATCAGGTGAATTAATAACGGATCGATAATTGATAATATATTTTACGGAGCAGTATTATCTATTTTGTCAACATTCCAATTTCGTTTGGAATATTATTCATACACCAGTCACGCAGAAATTTACGCAGATTGCAACCTAGTTATAGAAACAACTGTCAACTAATTTCAAATTCATGTAAATGCTCGCCAGATAATTGAGTTTCATAAGGAGAATTATAATAAAAATATAATTGACGCTTTATTTTAAATTATAGTTTATAATAATAATAAGCGGCCAATTTGATAATAACAAAATGCATTTGAAATCAAGTGATCATACTAATTAAAGCAGTTTCTCCTGTTATTAAAAATCAAAGCTATCTATTTACTTTCTTGTTTTTCAATAAAATATCTTTCTTCGATATGTTCTAGTTTTAACAATAATAACTATCCGAGAAATGTATTCATCAATTTTCATTAAACTAAAAATTGAATTAGAAAATTTATCCCGTGCAACTGTCAATAAAAATGAAGATTTTATAGAGCTTCACTCCATTTAGTAATCTAAAAATTATTTAGACCCTTTCTCTCATTATTTATCAACGGTGCAATGCAAAGAAAATGCCAAAGAGCGTCATTTACAAATGTGGAACACTATTTCGGTCAACTTTTAAGCAGCCAAATCGATAGCCAGATACAATGATACAGAAATGGAGTGGTGCCCTCGATATCTCAAGTGCATACACAGGTCCGGTAAAATAGCTTTTCAATAACTTTCGCGTCCACTCTCGATAGCGTCGCGACGTTTCTTCTATCTCAAACTTTACGCTTCCTCGGCAAGGCCAATTTTGAAGGCACCTCACGATTCCAGTCAACGTCGCATCCCGTTATTTTACCTTTATCGCTCTTATGAATACTTTAATCGACAGCGCGCGAGGGCGTCGCAACATTGTATTTTTCTCGGCTTATTATGATTACATGCGCAGGTAAACGCGTCCTTCGCCCGGCGAGCTCGTGCGTCGCCGTAGTAAAGGCTGAAATTGCGCCGGAGATTTCTTGCGGGGGCAATTAAGCCAATCAAAATTTCATGAAGCCAAGCACAGTCGGAGAAATACGAGAGGTGGCCTCTTGCTACTGAACTTATCGAAGCTGGAATCTTATAGCGCCGGCGGCGCGCCTGGGCAAAAACATTTGCGTATTGATTTAAAGCCATTTTCGCGAGCGTGCGGCTGGGTGTACGTGTTCGATGCATCGTATACATGTGCAGCTGTACAATGGTAATTTAGCAGCATAAATTCAGAACTATAGACAAACTTTTTAACCGTGCTCGAAGAAAAACAGAAGAGGTAAAAAATACGCCGAAAAGAAAAGCGCTCGCAGGTATGCAATATTTACCATCCGCCAGTGGCGCGCAAAAAAATCATACGCGCTCGGTAGCTGCGCGGACGCAAACAGGTCGATACGCAAGCTCGGAAAATTTTTGGCACGGAGAGTCGGCGCATAAAATAAATCCGATACGTACAATTCGAGAAATAGCGTCGGCTCTAGTTTAAATTAGTATTGAAACACTCGATCCCGGTATCAATGAACGCGCTGTATATATAAAGGGAAAGCATTGAGGCAAAACCAAGACGAAGCTGCACAGTAGAGCTTTTGATTAACTGCGGCGAGTCCATAACGGCGCACCTACCTCAGCGAGAATCTTCATTGTGTATATATATATATATATATATACATATATGTATATAGGATCGTCTGGCAGCGCGTGTAGGGCCAAGGCCAGCGTTTTCATCGAGGCGTGGCCGGTCTGTTTATAGCGATTTAGGGAAACGCGATCGCCGAGCGTTGAAAAGTAAAGGAGTTTCTGCGGCCTCTTTAGTTGAGATATAATAATGTTTGCGTTATCGAGCCCTCTGCGTGCGCCGTACATTTTCGGTTAAATAGAGAAAGGGAGAGGGAGAAAGATGCGGATAAAAAGCGGCGTGCGATGCTGATATACGAGGGCCGGCAGATTTACATCGGCTCGGACACGCGAGCTCAACGAAATGAGGAAAATTTCGAAAGATGGATGAGTGGATGGATTGCTTTCTTTTCTTCGCTCGTGTAAATAAGTGGAGTGGAATTATAAAGAGAAATTTATGGGACACTGGCTGGAATGTTGGGATAAAATCTTATATTTTTACCCTGCCGAAATTTTTTGGAAAAAAGTCGTCTGGATATTATTTAAAATTTTGATAAATTGAATTTTATTTTACGTTAAGCGAATCTCAATAATGTTGTTCTATTAGTATCTATAGAGATTATTATTTAAATATTGACAGAAATGGTTATTACATTTAGTTCAAGTAATTTAGCTTTATTACAAACTTGGATTATTTTGAAAAGCAATATTTCATTTTAATGAAATAATTATTCAATGTAGATACTGATAAAGCGATAGAAACTCTTTTGTATGGATTATTACTCTAATAGGTGGAGAGACGATTCAAAATAGTATATTTTTAATTTACTAGTTAATGTCTGATAAAGGAAACTAGCAAAACTAAAATTTTATACGGTAAAATGAGGAATTTTTATTAAAATAATTTATGGGCCAGCGGATTTATTTGACAAACCAATCGAAATGAAACTTCAGCTATACACAAATAATATAGTTTGACAGCGAAAACCTAGAGATGAAAAAAAATACCTTTCTGTAAATTAATCCAAATGAAAACTTTTTAATCTCTTCATTTATAATTAATATCAGTTTTAATTTTCAATAAAAGAGCCTCAGCACCCGCCTGTTTTAACCTCCCTTTAACAGGCTTAAAAAAAAAAAATGAAAAAAAAAACATTTCAAACCAAAATAACAAAGCACTCAACACCAGCAATAAAGCTAAACGCTCCACAATGTACTGGCAGGCTCTCGGGTCACGAGCGCGTTCGCATACATAAAATTTGATCAATCAAGCGTTGCGTTATTATACTCCATGCGCGCTGGCGCGCGCAGCCGTTATTTTTCCTCCTCGTCATCGTCGTTTCACGCCACGATAATACGCGCACGAAATTGCTTCGAAAACGTTTTCCGGGAATCAACGATTGAAATGTTATCGCGCGATGAGCATCGGGCGCAATGTATATTACTCGAGCGAGCGGCGTGCAGCCATGGCCCAGGCTAAACGAATTAAGCTCTTCTCTTTCTCTCTTGCTCGCTCTCTGCCACGGGCTTAACGTCACGAGGCTGTCAAGAGCAATCGGCACGCGCGAGAAGACCGATTTTAAATCCCGCAGGTTGAGTTAATGATGAATCGCGGCCGCTATGGGATTAGGCCGTGGTGCGGTGGAGGAAAAAAAAGATTAGAGGGAAAATTGTTGGAGAGGCGTAGTTTGGTTTCGGATCGAAAGCGCAATTTGCTCGGGAGTTTAGGCAAATTTTATTTAAAACAGCGGCATCGTTCGAGTATTTGATTAAATTCGGTTGAGTCTTTAGTTAAATTTACTCGGATCTACAAGGGAAATTTGCTTAATGCGCTGTACTCAACTTTTTGAGCAAATTGCACTTGGAATTAAGCAATTTAAATTTAAGATTTATTTTCGCGGGAGCGTAGCCCACCGGTAGCCGGAAAATTCCTCGGGAAAAAAATAAAAGCTTTACAACGGAAATCCATGCGGTTTAAAAACTTTTTACCGCTCTTGACGTAATTCCGCTCTGAAGTATTCCAGACGTTATTAGTTTCCGTGCGACTCTCCCTCGATGGACTTTTAGATTTGCTCGCGAAATATCGAAATATGTTCGGGTAATGTGACATTCAAATAAAGTACTAACACGAACAAAACGGGACTTTTAAATAGATTTTGATTTTTCATTTATTGCATTAAAAATTTTGTAATTTTCAACAACAACGAATACTCTTTACAAAATCATGTTCTTTTTTTCAAAAAGACTTCACTTGTCAAGATGTAATCTCAAATTTTTGAAACATTGTAAAGCATATGAATATTAATTGTCCGACCAAAGCCTGTACTTATTCTACTGATGAAATACTCATAAAATACATGAATCTTCATAATATTCAAATTTAACGTTGAAATAAAAGTAGATTGGCTGAGAGCTGATATCCGATATTAATAAAAACGAAATTAATAATAAAAATTATCGGGGTAATTTATTGTAAGGACGACGAAAACATAAAAGTTTAAGTATCATAAATTCGTTAAAATGACGAAAAACTGTAGATTTTCGGGTTATGGCTCAACTATAATTCATGAGGTATTAACTTTAAACTATAAATTAAAGTGGCTCTTCTGGCGCTATGGTTTCCGCTACGTGTACCCGCTCTCTCTGTACAATAACGGCTTCTATCTTTAGGGGAAGTTGTAGGTGGCGGCAGCGCTGAACGTGGTAGTATAAGGAGCTACGGGCCAGAATGAACCTACCAAAGTTTCGGCATGATACGATAACCACGAGGTCATAAGGAAATTTGTACAACTTTGCAGAATATAAGACGAATCTATTAATAAACTTGGAAAACTTCTTTTGTGAGGCGCGGCATTTTCCAAGCAGAGTATCGTTTGCAGACGGGCTTCACACTGGCTTGCAATTATCATCTTAAATTATTAAATGAAATTTAAATTTAATTTCCAGCCATTTAATCTATTATAAAATTTATTTATGATCTGGCTAATAAATTCAATGTTAATTTAAAATTTGTATTATTTAAGAATTATAAGAACGTTGAATGCTCAATTTAAACTTATT
The DNA here is from genome assembly GCA_030522685.1 of Eupelmus azureus. NCBI lineage: Eukaryota > Metazoa > Arthropoda > Insecta > Hymenoptera > Eupelmidae > Eupelmus > Eupelmus azureus. The sequence goes on along the minus strand of JAPYZA010001127.1, from coordinate 77,807 downwards.
ACTTAATTTATTATAATCACGTTAATATCATTTCATTTGATACAAAAATAGAACATAAATCAATAAAGCAGCTCTGTCTCGTTTATCCTCATATATATCCAAATTAATATTCCACCACAATATAATATCAAAACCCATGTGACAAAATCATTCCAACACGGAATCTCCTCTCAAAAAAAAACCCAGGATAAAACGCAGTGATCAGTACGAATCGCGTTCCACGCGCGACAAATCATCGGGAGTTTATCTTGAAACACAGAGACTGGCTGCGATCACGCCCCACGGCAGAAAGAAAAAAGCAGGAGGCTGGCACGGTACAGATAGCACCTCGAATTCTGACGCGATGCGCGCCAATCATACAGTCAAACGACCTCGGAGGTGAACTAGGGAGGAAAACGTCCTAAGCAGCTGCGGCTGTACGCGCGTGCCTTACAAGCGATAATTTAAGGTTGGCTGCATACGCATTCTCGAAATAACTGGCTCGTCCTTACCGCAGTAGGTTGGGTGAAAATCTATTTTGGCTTTAGTTATATGTGTACGTACGTGCGCGGGGTGCGTGATTGTTGAATATATGGCGTTTACATTTTGTTCGGAAAATTAGGATGTAATCCCTGTCGAGGTAGTTAGACATGTTTAATGCAAGCCCTCGGAGCTTTAAAAGGTTCTGAGAGTTCAAACTAAAATAAGCTTTACAAATTATGGCTTTGATTATTACTGAAAAGAGTTTCCAACTCTCAGCAAACAGTCATCTAATTCAACGTAAATACATCACTAAAATTAGAGTACAATATCTCCTCTGACTTTCCGAAAATTATTCAACTGAAGGCAGCCTCAGAGTAAAAATAAAAATCAATTAGCTTTTCCAAATCACAATCGTTCTTTTTTCACACTTTCTCACGACATCTCAACTCGATCAATGAAAGCCTCACACACGAGGCGCAGCTCGCACAGCCTTCTCATTTCACCTTAGTACCTCCATCGGTGATTCGTCGCGAAAGTTCAGCTCGACGCTCGGCTATACGCATACGAGCGAGCTTATCATAACCAGGCCGTCCTTAGGCGTGTGTGCGTGTGTGAGTCGAGGAGGAAAGTAATTATCGGAAATACTTCATCCGTCGTGGGAAAGTCGAAGGATGAAAGAGAAAGAGGGAGAGAAAGGGAGAACGAGCTTGCGCGCGAAAGGAGAAAAAGCCATCTCTCTAGCGGAGAAAAAAAGCTCGACGTCGACGTGCGTGCGATGTTTGCCTGCGCGCTGGAATAACAAAGCCCCGCGCTCGCTGACGACAATGGCTCGCGGTAAAGTGCCGAGCTTTTCGCGCTTTAGGCCGTTAATTATTTCGCGGATTCGTCGTGTTCATTAGTGTGCCCTCGCGGGCGCGCGAGCGTGACTTAAACAGATACACGCGTCGTTCGATCGCAGAGAGTGAGCGCTTCCCTATATGTATATACAATATGTATATATATATATATATATATATGAACGAGGCCGAGCGAGCTTGCGCACGGGCGCGCGCTTACAAGCCTAACCGATACTAATTTCGCGAGCGAGTTATGGCTGCTATTACATACCTACGGGGTAATTCCCGGCACGAGCGCTGTATACCACCGGCCGCGGCGTTATCGACGGCTTCTGATTTAGTGTGGCAATAAACGAGACGTTAATTACGACGACGTTTCTCTTATGCCCCCGGACGGGCGCAAGCGCGCGCGTTTAGGCCTGCGGGGGCGGACGGTAGCGCGCTGACCTGTGTACGTCGCTGGGCTTGCTGCTTTCAACTGGGCTGGACGATCGAAAGGCTTGGCGACGAGTCGAGTTTCCTTGTTTTCTCGATTTTTAAAAGTGCTAACTTAGCGTCCTTGGTGTTCTTTTTTAAAAGCTTATTTAAAGAAGAAGCAGCAATTATTTACTTTTTCTGTTTTTATTTTCTTTTCTTACAAGTTAATAAATTATTAAAATTTAAAAATAAAATTCAAATTTCAATAGAAATTTTTTTAAACTAAAATGTTAATTAATTTCATTAACTAAATAAATTTTTCCGTTGTCGCTTTCAATTTATAAATTTGATTATAATCCTGGTTATATACAGTTTTTTAAAGTAATGAAAAATGTAATCGATGCTGCGTATATATAGAGTCAATTTTGATTAAATTTTTGTGAAATATTTAAAAGGCATTTAAGTGCGATTCTCTTGTAAAGAACCAGCAGCCATGGTAAAGAAAAATTAATTAAAGTAGCATTTTTTCTGCTCTCTCCGCAGCTAGCTAGCGTTGATTAACGTCTTTTTGATATAGTCGAAATTAATACACTCGATTTCGCCATTCTTTCAAGTCTGAAGCTTTATTAAAATACTACCTCTAGGAATTTCGTACTTGGTCATTGTAAAATAAATGAATATAAAAAATACGGCCCAATTATAAATCTTAAAATGTAAAAAAGATTCAAAAGTAACCAAATCATGCCAGTAAACGCGTTTAAAATCCTCATCTCCAAGACTCACAGCCCTCCCACGATCATCTCGAAACCAGTCCAACTCGGAACAATAGCCCTTTTCAGCTCCTCTCAATAATTTCGCTCTCGATCAGCCTCCGACGCTCTGACCCAATTACCCAGATCGGTAAATAATAATAATACAAGCCAACAAGCGTGGGACGCTGGCTGCGCGCGACGCATTCTGAAAAGCCATCGACGCCGATGTGCGCTAGATACATCAACGCATATACCCTAGATAAACTGTCGAACAAACTCGGCCGCTGCTTCGTTTATAAGTCGTCGAGATAGCTCTGGCTGACAGTCGTGCGGCGTGATATTAGGGTACGCGCGCGGCTGCTGTTCGACGTGCTGACGATGTGGCTCGAGGCGTGCAGTGTTGAGGAGGAAATATCAAGGAGACCGACTGACGGACGTTTTGAAGGATGCTCAATGCTTGCGCGTATATCATCTCTTTCGAGGACGATGACAATGGAGCGTCGAGGTGGCTCGTATTGATGAGGAGGATGAAAATGTGGCGGATCGTGTTTAATTGAGAGCGGGTATCTCGATAGGGTGGAATGGTTTATAGCTGCGAACTTTTCATATCGGGTGTGATTTTGTCCGCAAGTCGTGGTGAATTTGATGAATCTGTCTATTCTGAATGACCGAAAATTTTGACAAGCATTTGAAAAAATCATATGAAACATTGTAAAATAAGAGTAAAACTCGTAGAATTTTCCTGCATTTATCTTAAAGTAACATCAGCTAGTATAGTCGAATACTACGTGTTCGACTAACCTACATGAGCGTTCTATTGCCAGCCCGTAAAATGCACCTCGTCATTGCAAGCTACCCACAATCCGAGCGCGAATTTGTGTTACTCAGACAGCATCCAGTCGCACCCTCGAATTGTTCCTTCTACCCTCCCTATCTGCCGCTCTCTCGCCTCGGCACAACGCCGGAATTTCGCTCCCGCGACACCCCAACTCCCGCATTCACCGAAACTTTTGCCGTAGTCTCACACGAACCGCGTGTCGCGCGCCGCGGACAATGGCCCCTCTTACGAAACGAAAAGTTAAAAGTCTTCATCGTTGCCGGTTTACTCGCGAGCATTTATACATTCTCTCTGGGCAGAAAAGTTTTTGCAGCTGCGATATACCGTCGGGGAGGAGAGAGCCTGTGTATGTGTGTGTGTGTGTGTGTGTGTGTGTGTGTGTATGTGTGTGTGTATGTGTGGGCGCGAGCATCGATCGAAGCCCTCCGGGAGAGGACTTTTAAGTACCCGTATGAGCCATTTTCCCTCTCTCGGCGCGCGCTAAAACTTCGACAAGCAAGATTTCAAGCCACGCGTATCTATGCAAGCCGAGTTTTCGAGCCCGGCAGAGAGTCGATTATTTATACGAGGCCGCTAAAACTTTGACCGATAAGTCGATTAAGCAAATTGCCAATTAATACTTTGATTTGATAAAAGAGTCTACTGAGCGAGACGAGAGCGCATGAATGTGTGTGTTTGTGTGTGTGTGTATGTACGTCTGCATGAATTCACGAGAGTTGAGATCGATTTACGGAGCCGCGCCGGTGCTGCATTTTTAATTGCGCGCCTGTCGCGACGGTAAATAATAAAAAATGCATGCGCGTCCTTTCGTGCTCTCCGACTAGATTTTTTCCGCGCGCTCGAGCTGGAGCGATCTGCAGTCTGTGCGCGCGAGCGCTGAATTGTTAAAGCCCGCGATAACGCATTCCACGGGGCGGCATTTTTTCCACTCAGCTGTGCCGTCAGATTTTCGTCTCGAGTGCAGCGCGCGCGAACCTGGAAGTATTTTCAAAAATTTATACGCTTTCAGGAGTGGAGTCGCTTCATTAGTCCCCGGTGAGCGTCGACAAAAAGGCCAGGCCATTGGAATTGAAAAGAAAATGTTCTGGAACTGAAAAAAGTCGAGTAATTACAGACCGACGAATTCTTTCGACTCTCGCGCGGGCATTAAGCACTCCTTACTTTAAAATTCCGGCGGCCGACCCAATCGGACGGGACGCACGACGGGTGGAAAAAAAACTGTCGCGCGCGGGGGAGGCGAGAAAAATTTGATCTTCTCGATATCTGCCGCAGGTGGAGAAGTTTTCGAGAATAATTTCTCTAGCCTCGCTTGCCAATTTCCACCTGAAATTCGTATTGATCGCCCTAAAAATTGGATAGCGTCGGCGGTGGCGGCGCCCCCCAGAACTGTGCGACGGTAAAACTATTTGAATCGTAAAAACTTGGCGCATATAATCTTCGGCTCTAAAACACGAGTACGGTGTAAAAGTTTTTCTTGGTCCCCTCTTTTTTTTCTAAACTTTACCTATCGTACTCCGAGACGTCTGCGATTGCGTAAAATTATCTCGCTGAATTCGCAGGAGCGAGGCACGTGCACGAATTGTCTTGGTAAAACATTGTTCGAAAGATTTAATTATTTTGCTCGATTTATTGGAAATGTAAATTTCCAAACTTTTAATAAAACCTTGCCCGGAATAAATAAATTTCAAACTCAAAAGAAGCTCGTAGCTGTAGAGTAAAATAAATACCGCAATGACAGCGCTTCTACAATTCATCACTCGATACTACAAATTTTCCCTCTCAGCTCTCCACCGCAATCCCCGTCTGCTGTACAACTTGCCTCTCGCTACCTCCTTCTCAGCGTCGATCCTCGAACTCGTCACTCGGCAAACCTCGTAATCGCTTGTATATACCTCCACTCACCTCCAAGACTCTCTCCTTCGCACTCTTCTCCTCTGCTTCGGGCATTATTTAGCTCTCTACACGGCAAGCACCCGTTTCACCTCGCTTCCAGCTGTTTCTTTGTGTCTATGTGACTACATGTATGTGTGTGCGTGTGAGTGTGTGTGTGTGCGTGTGTGTATTGGCATGTTTGGTCAGTCGGTTACCGCACACATGGAAAATCAGCTAGAGAGAGGAGAGAGAGAGAGAGAGAGAGAAAGAGAAAAGGGAACGCGTGGCAGTACAGCGCTGCTCGGTTAACGCGACGTCACGGGTCACTTGATTGCCCCTTCGTTCTTCCCACGGCTCCGAAGGCGAGCTGCGCACGTCCGATCAGGGGCCTCGTTGCCTTATTGTGCCAAGAGCATGGGATTCGTATATATGTATATATAGAAGGCGCAGAGAGCAACGAGGCGCCCTTGTCGTCTTTCGACACGCTGATTTTGTCCGAGCCCAAGCTACTGCTGCTGCTGCTGCTCGGATTCTCGCGCTCGGCTTGCGGCTCTTCGATTCGGCGCGCTGGTATTGTTATGGGTAGAAGCTGATGGCGTATAATTGGATGATAATGGCCTTGTGTTGGCTGGCAGTCGATGTGTTTACTGGGGATTGTTTCTTGAATCGCTGTTTGTTTCTATTAATTAGTGGATTATTTGCCAGATGAGCGAATTTTTATTGGCGAAAAGAGAGAAAGAGTGGGCTCGGATAACGCAAATAACGCTGCGGAGAGAGCGAATTTCATTCTCGTCTCTGGTATATTTTATCGAGTAAATCAAATCTTTTATGGCGTATTATGTTGATCGTAAATAAATATATTGGATGTAGTATTATAAATTTTTTTCGATTTTACATTCATTTTATAGGGAAGCTAATCATATTTTATTTTACGATGTTTCAAAATTTTAATGCAATGTTTATACATGAGCTGGGACGTTTATCAGGTGGCTAAAATATGCAGCACGTATTGTATAAAATTGATTATGGATATAAAAATAAAAACTTAATTACTTTAATTTATGTCGCTCATTTTCAGCCATCAACTAAAATTTCTCGCTTGACAGAATTCCGATATTATAGTTATTTCCGATACAGTATCAATTTGTTATTTCACAGACTTAGGATTATAAATTTTACGAAGCACTAGAATGTATGGTAAAAATATTAGAAAAATATATATTAATTTTTATTAAAAATTATTTTATTCAGTATCTTTATGTTTTATAAAAACTGTTAATTCGGTAACTTCTTTTTATTCAAAAATAGTTTCAATTTTCAAAGCTTTTATATATTCATAATAAATTACAGTTTGCTATAATTTCCCAGGTTTAAAAACAAAACAAGTTACGAATTCATCAAATAACTATTAGCTACATCATCATATAATTCCGCCAATCTACAATATTTAATCTATAGGAAACCTCGTCACCATAATTTCATTGAAATTCATTCGGCAAAAGCGCGTGTACAGCAGCGTACATGCTCCCGTGCTGACGTCAAGCATATTTCATTGGCCAGAGCGCAAGCTAAGCCAGTAAAAAATATTGAAAGTCGTAAAAAATGGCAGCTCTCGCGCGAGAGTGCTGGGGCAAAATATATAATAAAATCAAATTTGTATCGATTCGCTGTCGTTTTTCCTCTTGACACGTATCGGCTGTCTCTAGCGCAGCAGCGCAACACTCTCCCTTTTGGACTCTCTTTCTCGATTTCTCAGATAAGAGTAATCAGGCGTGATCGTAAAACGAGGGAGCTCTGCAAATGCGCTGATTTTTCCAGAGAGAGAGAGAGAGAGAGACAGAGAGAGAGAGAGAGAGAGAGAGAGAGAGAGAGAGAGAGAGAGAGAGAGAGAGAGAGAGAGAGACAGAGAGAGGAGGAGGTATATCAAATGCAATTGACAGCCGGCATCGTTAAATTTTGCGCGCAAGCGTGAGGATTCGACAAACCTGAGGACGCGTCTGAATGTAAATCGATTATAATTTTGTCCGCGCGGTTCGGTAATCCTTTTAAGGGTCGAGCAAATCAGGGAACCTGGGCTTTGTCGGTTTGGTGCTATGTAATTAGACTTCTATCTTTGGATGCTAACTTTAATCATATGATTTCGTTGTGATTTAAATGTACACTATTGATGTAAGGTTAGTCAAGGGTTGTTTTACCGTGAGACAGAGAGTGAGACAGAGAGTGTTTTTATAACCTTACCCCAACAAAAATTCAAAAATTCAAATTACCATTCCGGCTGCAGATAGGATTGTGACCGAATGTACATATAAGACTACTTCTTTTTATAATCGGTGAAAATTTATTGTGAATATGAAATTTCTTCTATAATAAATAAATACATTATACGCAATCTTGTAATAAGTTTTTTCTGATGTTTCTAATACAGGATTTTAAGCGTATTTTTTTCTCTTTCTTCAATTTTCCGTAAAACGTAGTAAAAGCCTTCTTTTTTCCCAGAGCAGAGTACAACGAAGAAAGAAAAATTACGATAATGCTTCCTAATGGAAATTATAAAAACAAAGAAAAAAAAGGTCTAATCGGCTTACGGATTGCTTTTAATGCATCAACTTTATGAAAATACTGTAATAAACGGGTAATTCTGATGAAAAAAAAATTACGAGCTAAAAGCTCCTTTTACGCTAACATTAAATTTTATTAAACCGCGTTTATCATTATTTCACTGCAACTATAATTTCGCATAACAAATACATTTTCACGATTTAACCAATATTAGACATCCCATCCAGCACTAAAGCACGTTTACACGAAAATCCAAAAAGACAAGAACGGAGTGACGTTTGTATTGTTCTGTTCCCAGGTGACTTCTCGTTGCGCATACATCCGGTGGAACTGGAGGACGACGGCGTGTACCAGTGCCAGGCCTCGCCGACGAACGACGGCCAGCCGGGGCTGCGCTCGCGCTTCGCCCGGCTGAGCGTGCTGGTGCCACCCCAGAAGCCCCGGATCACCCAGGGCGACTTCCTCGTCACTACCGAGGACAGGAAGCTCACGCTCGAGTGCATCAGCATCGCTGGCAAGCCGCCGGCTGAGGTGAGTTCTATGATATGAGGATAACGTTCGCTTGGATGTTTGATTAGGAATAAGGCGAAAGTTGCTCTAGCGGGCTTTATGGCATTTTGTTGAAAATCAATAAAGGAAATTTGTTTGGTTTGTTGGATTGACTTAGGACCTAAATAGAAGATTGATTGTAATTGATTGAAGAATCTATCGTTCGCAGTTTAATTAGGGGTTGGAATTGATTGATCTTTAACGAACCAAGGTGCTTGAAACTTGCTTTATTTCAACTGTACTTGCCTATGTTTTGAAGGGTTTTACTACTTTTTACCTTCAAGACTTGTACAATTAAAACATCAAGATTATGCAAAACATCAGAATAAGTAGTAGTCGATATCTTTGCAAAATTCAAACATCTTGGTTCGTAAAAGATCAATGAATTCCAACTCCTAACAAAATTGATTAGTTAGGCCTAAGTATTCAAATTTTGTATTAGGCCCTGATTAGTTAGTTAGATACCAATAATCAAAATTATATTTACAATAAGCAACTTAATTAGGCCCTAGATATGTGCAAAAATCAGTTTAGTAACGGTTACTATGTTTTCTACTAACGGTAGGTATAGGTTCGGAGTAAGACAAAAATTACTATTGTTTTACCAGTTTTTAGTATGATTGTGGCAAACAGTTCTAACAATATTTGGTAGCTAAGATAGTAATTTTTTACTCAATTATGTTCTCAGTTCCACCGTAAAAAGGAATAGTAATAAAACATAATAATTTTTAGTAACCCATTTTGTCCATATCGTGCATATTTAATGTTCTATTCAAAAATATTTCTTATCAAAATAGTATTAAATATTTTCAACGTTTACAATCTTTTTAAAGCTATAATATTTCAGGATTGCAATAGTTAATAATTAAATACAAATACCATTTTAAAAGCAGCAAAAAATATACCCTTATAGAAAAGATCGTTTATAGTGAATTGGATATTTTTAAGTCTATTTTCAAATGATATTTGATCTAAACGAGAATTATATCGATTAAGGAACGTGCATTTGATCTATTTCAAATGCACGTTCGACATGGATCACGGTATTAAATATGAAAACGATCTTTTCCATCAGCGTAGATACTAAATTAATATACAAAGCGCCAGACGAAGTCGCGCTATAGATAAATTTTTTCCAAAATTAACCGCTTCCTCTCTCGAGCACAAGCGCGCACTTGACTTAATGCAAATTGGAGATTATCCACATAACGTTCGCAGAAGCGCTGCAAATAAAATTAATAAAGCCCGCGCGCAGCCATCACGACTGCGCCCAGGCTCGCGGCGCCAATTTTCATCCTGAACGCGCGCGCTCGCACAAAAAAGCCGTGTCCTTTATGCAGCCCGACTCTCTCGATTTATAGACGCATTATGCGCGCTAAAAAAGAGACGCTTAACCTCATTACCGGCCCCGTCGCCCGGATAATTCAAAATTATCCTATACGCTAACGAATTTTTATGCTCATTATTTACTCCCTCTCTCCAGGCTCCCCCCACCATTACTCTATTAATTCGTCCGTGTGTTTATGTCGCCGCGTTTTATATCCGCGCGCGTGCTCTCGGCTCTCATCCGCGAAGCAGTAACGAATTTATAAGCCACCGGCGCGCAGCGTGAAAAAGCTTCCCTACCAAAGCGTAAACTCCACTTTTCCACCTATACAGGCGCAAACGCGCGCACACAACCGCCTCATCGTTCTATGTACCTTCCCAAGGTCCGTGTGCATATATATACCTATATATATTTATACACGTGATGGAAGTAATTTGGGATTGAGGTTAATCCCTCTAGTAATCAACGCCCTGGAACCGAACGATCGCGCGCGGCCGCATGCGCGCAGTAGGGAAGAGAGAGTGAGACAGAGAGAGAGAGAGAGCCGAGGGCCCTGGGTTATAAGTATGACTTGTAGATTGAGTTGTAATTAAATCGAGCTTAACTCTCGGCTGAAAAGAAGCGCTGCTGTGATGTATGCACGCGGCTCTGTTAGCCGAGGCTCTTCAGCACTGTTTGGACTGCAGTGATAGATTTTTTTCTTTTTTCACGGAGAAGATAAGAAAAGTGGAGAGGAGGAAAAGTGGATCTCGCGGAAAATCGAAGGAGAAGGAGAAGGGGGTTAAGCCTCGGCTGATAGATCGGCGGGGGACTGAGTTTTCGTGAAAGTCGATTTTAACTAAAGCCTTAATTACTTCATTGGTCGTTGATTTTTAATGAGTTTTGTCCGGATGCTGAGCTCGTCGGGTCGCTTATGGTAAACTCGTTTATTTCAGAAAAATTAAAGCGGTAATCATTAGCATTTAGTTTGGATAGATCCGGGATTCATCTTGTACGAAAATATCAAGCCCACCGTCAAAATTTACTATTTTACTTATCCCCGAGTTTATTGCAAGACACACACGCAAATATTTAATGACACCTCGATAAAGTTAGCTACAAGCTTGCAATCTTCCGGCAAAAGTTTTCCAATCAGGCGGCTCCGGAGCACACGAGTAGCGGGCAAATAATTTTCTTGTGCAATCAAAGCCGTAATTAAGCCGTGCACACGCGTGAAAGTGGATTTTCGCGTTATGGATAAACAAGCGCCATATACTTTCGGTATTTTACGCGTCCGCGGCGCGCTTATCTTGCGGCTGGAAATTCAAACGCTGAATTTTCTTCCGTCGGCCGAGCGCAATTATACATTGATTCCGAGCGGATTATGTATTCATATCCGAAGGAGGATGCGAACGTGCATAGATGCTTCCTGCTTAGCATGTATAATCTGTCCTACGCACAATTAATTATGGCATTAGTCGTTGAGGGGCCGCGCTGTGATTATGGTAAATTATGAGCTAAAGGATCATGAATTTTGAGCTTTCGTACATCAAAGTAGTGATAATATTTCATTGAAATAATCTGACCTTTTCTAGACAACCGAAAATGACAAATCATTTTACTTTATGCGTATAACGAATTTTCTCCGAACTTATATCACTTAATAGCTTTGCATTTATCAAACTCTCAAATCCCTCAAAATGAAACTCAAAAACTTAGTCCAAGACACAGTGAACTTTCAATAAAATCTCACTCTCGCAGCCGCTGAAATTCCGAATAACCCAGCTCGCCACAATTCCGAAAAAACTTTCCCCCATTCCTCAACCTCATTCGAAATTCACTCTGCTTAATACCTCCAAAAATTAAAAAAAGAAGGTGCACATCCCCAACTAAGCCACAATTTTCATTAGACTGCAGTAGCTCCGCACGCGCACACGAAACTTTTCCATAATGGTCGCGTGTCAGACATAGCTCGGCACGGCATATCGCCCGCAGCTTGCAAGCTCCCCAACCCCCGCCCCTCCGTCGCTCTTTCTGTCTCTCGAGCAGCCTCTCCCTTTTTTTCGTATTCTCCTCGGCCTTTAGCATTGCGCATATGCAGAGAATCGGGCCCTTCAGCCGTTTTCGCAGACGCACTTGTCCCTCTCTCGCGCTCGCCAGAGAGCGAGCGAGCACTTGCTTTGAGCTCGGCCCCCCAGCGGAGCGCCTCGTTTAAATCTCAGTGTCGTTAAGGCTGCGCCTGCCTACTTTCTCCTGCGCGCGACTCTCGCCGGCTCCGTTTCGCATGTAGTTTAAATACAATTAGGCCATAATCACAAAGTGGCCCGGCCCCCTCAACGCCCCATCTCTCTCTCTCCCGCTCTCGCCTACTGCTGTCTTCGCGTAATTAGGCACGTGTTTGTCTTGGCAGGCGGAGCTCTCCGAGGAAACGCGTACCTATTCCCTGCTCTAGTCTCTCTCACGCGTGCGCCTACACGTGTGTCTCGCTCGATTCTCCTTCTTCTTCTTCTTCTTCATTTTTTCCTCGCGCGCTTACCTCTTCGTTATTCATATTTCGCTAATTATTTCTTCCGCGCCCTCCTTTTCGCCCCTCTGTCGCATGCTGCTGCAGCTGTGTAAGCGCTCGTCGTAGCTTTCCTCGTTACCGCGTCTTTGTCTAGTTTGTCTTGTTGACGGCAAATGTTTATCTTGTTGATCGCCGGACTGTTGATTTACATTTCATAACAACCTCCCTTGCTCGCTGAATTCTTTCGGTAAAAAGTGCCGGAAAATGTAATTGCTGAACGAGGCTCGTTTATTTTCTTTAAATTACGTAGTCGCAAGCTTTTATTTGAACGTTTGTTAGCGTTTACCTCTCCAAGTGAATAGACGATAAAAAGGATATTGAATGCGTCCCCGGGATACGTTTCTTCCATATCGAATGAAGTAGGAATCCATCAATCAGAACAATATCGGCCGACGTAAACGATATCTTGTAGTCGGAAAAAATTGCAATTCGATGAAAACGTAACCACGACGAGAGCGGCCAATTGATTGAGACATGGCAGCGCCGATAAAGACTCTCTTTCCCTCTTCTCGCGATTTCCGAGCTAGTCCGTCAATCGAGTAAAATAACACGCGCAGCGCCAGTTAAGGAGTGAGCGAGAGAAAGAGAGAGAGAGCAGCCAGCCTCGACAGGACGAGGACGATTCCCAGGGGAGAGGGTGTCAATCGAGCAAGATTTACGACTTCTGGATGCTTATTCACGTAAACGCCTATATCCTAAAATACCGTGGTTAGGAAGACGGGGTAGAGGGGGGGGGGGGGGGTTCAAGGTGATGCTGCTCAATCGCGCGGCTATTCATGTAAGCCGGCGTCTCGTATCTACAAGAGTGGAGATAAATAAGGGTGCGTAATAATAGACCCGACTGAAGGAGAAATATATATATATACGCTCGGGAAAACAGATGGGAGCAGCGGATCCCGATTGGAAAACAAGTGCCAGATTAGCGCTGCTATTTAAGAGGAGGGGGCGCTCTTATTTTTATCCCTGTGAAGAGACGGACGCTTCGAGATCGCTTCGAAGAAGTAAGCAGCGAGGAATCATAGTGCTTAATTTACGAGCGCGAGAAAATCCCGGGAGGAAGAATCACACTCTTTTAAAGACAATGAGAAAATCCGCGGGAGCAGCTGGCACCGCGCGCCGGATGATCGATCGCGAGCTGGACTTATAAGTCCTCGCCGCGAGCGAACTGGCTCTTCTTTCTTCTCTGTAACAGGTATTCCGCGAGCTAGCTTCTGGGGAGAAAAGGAGCGAGCTGTACACGAGTTGTGGGCCGGGCTTTAAAGAGCCTCCGCGCGCGGTAGCCGGTGCTGTAGATATATACTTGCACTGTCGCTGGGCAAGTAAGAAATGGCCGCTGGAAGCCGAGTATCTTTTGCACTTAATTACGATGCAATTAGGTGCAATTGCTTCGCGTTAGCCGAGGATGAAGTCTCGCCGAGGAATTTCGAGGGGCGGAGAGAGAGAAAGAGAGAGAGAGAAAGAATTAAACGCTCCCTTGTTCACTCCCTCCACTCTCCCTAGCCAATTAAGCCGATCCTCGGCGCCGCGAAAATTTCCTTACACGAGAGTTTTCTCGCCTCGGGCAGCTCGAGAGTGACTTGACATTTGCACTCTCTCTCTCTCTTCTTTCTTCTCGAGATTTCTGCGATTCGGTCTGTGCGATTTCTTTATATCGTCGGCCTTTTGTCGCGGACCGAGTGGCTGCGGATACAATTGGAGAAGGGCTTTGAGAGGGTTTTTTTAAGAGGATTAAATTTTCAGAAATTTGAATTTGCTGAATTTGGAATACTGTGGATTTAAGTATTAAGAATTTTCGATGAAATCGTTTCTTAGCCATTCAGACAGCATGTATATTATATAAAAGTTCAAATAGTGTTTTTATCTTACTTATTAAATAAAACTTGACTAAAGTGATAAAGTGGTCGACTCTGTATGCTCAAGAATCAAGCAATACATTAATCCACAAATAAAATTAAATCAATATGAAAATCTTACTGGAAAATACAATTATTAAAATAAATCACGTTCAGAGAGGGTCACCTCAACAGATCGAAGTTTCAACGCGTACATATTTGAAACGAACTCTCCCAAGGATCGTCACAAGTATTCGTGAAAAAAGCATTTCGCCATTCGCACATTCGCCTCTCCGCAGGTCAAAAGGAAAATCGCTCCTGTGCCCCCCCCCCCCCGTTCCGCAGCTTTGTCGATAGCAGCGACAAATTTAAAATTGGAACGTCAGTTATGTGGAGATCCTAGCATTCCTTGCGCGCGACTTTTTGTGCGGCTGTGCATTGCGAGTTACTTCTATATGTTCTTTTTTTTCGCTGCGAAAACGCAGAGAGAAAACGGCGAGGCCGATCGAACGACAATTGGAAATTACGCGCGATGACTGGAGCGGCTGAAGAAAAGTAGCTCGAAGCACTTAAGGAAAGTTAACGCTGATTCTTCGAACCTGTTTTCTAGCGAGGCGCGGTTTTCCATTGCGCACCTGCAGTAGCTGCTTAGCGGAATTCTCCGCGCGCTATAAACCAATCAAAGAAACTTTTCGCGGAAAACAAGTATCGAAGAGGTGGGAGCGGGGGGGGGGGGGGCTGGGATCGATAATGATCAGTGCGAGGAGAAGCGCGACACGTCCTTGTAGTCGTACTTTTTGAAGCGAAATCAGAAATTTCATTGCCAAGCGGTAGCCCAAGCTACTTGGCTTATTTCTCTGTTGACTTGTGTTCTTTGATCTGAGTCGCAAAAAATCGGCGGATTGTAGTCGAGTTGTATGGTTTTTATCGACTGAATGAAGAAGTCGTGGACTGAATATTTTATTGAACTTGCTAAATTGAAAATCGATTCGTTTGGTTAACAGTCTAATTTCATCGATAAATTTATACTTCTATTTGTAAAATATTCGAAATACTTTTTGATCTTGCTTGAAATATTAAAACTTTGCTTCCGCCACCTATTACTATTCTCGTCCTCGAGATTCCAATAATTCAAAGGAATCCCATTTAATCGCAATATTATAGGAAGAGCTATATAAAACGATTCTCTAAATTATTAGATAAAGCCAGATAGCATGGAAACGATTCTCGCGTAGCGCATATAAAATAATTATCAAACCGGACGTGAATGCGATTCGAAAATTCCACCTCTGAAACACAATAATCGTACGTGCGTTTCACTCGCCAATCATTCCTTCATTAAACCAACTCTAATCAAAAGAAAAAAAAAAAAAAAGAAAGGAGCGTAGAACGAACAAAAAACAAAGCAAAAAATAAAAAAAAAAAAAAAAAAAAAAACAAAAAAAAAAAAAAAAAAAAAAAAAAAAACGGTGAAGGCTCGAAGAAGAAAAGCGAAGTGCTATACACAGAGCTTGACGACCGCAGAGGGGGAGAGAGCCGAAGAGAAGAAAATTTCGCCCCAATGAAACAGCGAGAGTCAATATAAAGTTGGAAAAGCCGTTTACCTTCCGGCCCGACGAGGCTTCCATTTCGACTGACCGGTATACGACTGTGGCCGCGGCTCTCCGAACCTTTGTTGTTCGCTTGTTAGCGCAGCGCGCGCTCGCCCTGGCAATAGAGGCGAGCGGCTTTTCTCCTCCTCCGTACCCGAATATACACACTCTCATACACACACACACACACATGCTCGGGAGTTTCCATCGAATTGGAATGGACGTCCGCGGAAAGTTCCTTATTAGTTTCCAAATCGATCGCATGTGCTCGCGGCCGCGTGCATAGCTCGGCTTTCTATGCGCCCCCCCCCCTCTTTAACGGCGGAAAACGAAAGAGAGAGAAAGAGCATAAGCGCTAAAATCCACGGCGACGATAATGTTGTTTATGATCGCGGAAAACGGCCGGAATAATAAAGCGACCCGGACGAAAGATACGGCGAGGTGGGGCTGAAGAGCGGGAGCTGTAAAAAGAAGGAGCACACTACAAGAAGAAGGAGAAAGATAAAGAGAGATTCGCCCGGGGGAGCGGCGGGGAAAAAATGCTGCATCGCGGAGGGGTACGAGTTTGAACGAGTTTTCCTCGAGGTTAAATTAAGCGAGCATCCGCAGACGGAGAAAGCAGCGGCCTCTCTCTACTTTTTTTTCCAGCTCTCTCTCTCTCTCTCTCTCGCTCTCTCAAGCAGCACGCCGCTGGCGGTGTACATGCCGCTGCGGCAGCAGCGTGACCCTTTTCTTCTCTTCTCGAGCGCTGCGAACTTGGTAGCTGTATGTATATATATAGGTAGGAACGACCCGGAGGGCTAATGCGTCTTTGGTAATGCCGATTCTGTTAATGAAGAGGAACTATCGAGCGGGCGACGGATGGCGCGCGCTTATAATTGCTTCGGGTCGCGGCGCTCGCGCGCGTCTCGTTACAGCTGCGATCGCGGTTAATCGTTTTGATGGATAGGCTGCAGAGGAAAATATTGGGCTTTAATTGCAGCCGATTGATTGGCAGTATTGTTGGGATAATTTATTGAGGGTGTGATTGATTTCTGGTTGAATGAATTAGATGCTTCATTAATATTATACTTGTACTTTAATTGAATTAACAAATTTTTTAATAATAGCGCCTGAGCTTATTACACTATTCAGATATAAATTTCTCGCTCTAGCAAGCAGGGAAATTTAATAAGGCGAAAAAAGCGCGAGCACGGAATCTCAATCTGGCCCGTCTCTTTCCGGCGCACAGTCAAACGCACAGCGTGCGGCGAGTCAGCAGTTTTTCTCCCGACGCTTACCGAAAACTATATAAAATCTCGCCCGCTCGCGAAAAATCGTTACATGCAAACGAGAGAGAAAAAGCAGGGCCAATTTAGTATGCTTTGAGAAAAGAAAAACGAAGAAGCTTGCGTTGATAGACGCAGAATCGCGAAAGACAGTGAAAATCTCTCTCTTGAAGACTAAGCACACGCGCTTATACCGCTCACGGCAAGCTCTTTCTCTCTCTCTCTCACGAAAATAAATTGGAGCGCCGGTAATCACACGAGAGGCTCGCTAGGCCGCTCCTAATGCACGGCAGTTCTTATCGCGGCCCTTAAATAAATAGCCCGTAATATATGGACCCTGGGCAAGAGCGCGCGCTCGCTCGCTCGCTCGCCGTATATATAGAAGTTTCGTTATCCGCGAGGCGGTAACGGCGCTCGTTAATATGATATACCGGGCGATAGGATGGCCGAACTAATGACGGGAGCCCGGAGAAGCCGGCAGTGTGTGTGTGTGGCTGTACATACGTACGAGATTCGATTCGAAGCCGCGCGCTCATTCTCTCTCTCTCTCTCTCTCTCTCTCTCTCTCTCTCTCTCTCTCTCTGTTGCTCCAGCCTCGGTTTATTATATATGGAGCAAGGGAGAGAGAACTTTGGGCTACTTTGCGTATGGGAGGCTGTGTGTTAAATACTGGGCCTCTGGGACCTATCGCAATCGGTGACTCTACATACGAGTTATTCGATGGCTAGTTGGGAAAGATTATATGTAAACAATAATAAGGGTGCTTTTTTCTAGGGAGATGGGGACAGTGAGGGTGTAAGGAGGAAAAGGGAGTTCGTCATTTGCGCATGTGTCTGTTGAGAGTATTGCGGAGTGAGCTAATGCATTTCGAGAGCGTTTTTTTATTATAGGTTTCATAGCCGATTGCGTCCTTTGCGAAGATGATGCAAATTGAACTTTTGTTGGTACGGATTTTCAGAACAGACGTACCGAGTAAAGATATAACAGGATTTGAAAAAAAAATTACGCTCAACTGATTATTGAGATTAATACTTTTGCTATTACTATTGTATCAAAAGAGGTTTAAAAACTGCGCCAACAAAAATATTTATTTTCTACTTTTAATTTGAAAAAAAAAGTACAGCGCTGAAACGAGTTAGCTGGACGCACACGAATGGCTCGTGTGTCACAGAACGCTTTGAACTCTAACGAATAATATTTACGCTTTTCACCCAAAAGCAGAAAATACTCGATCCTATTTTAGTGAAAAACTCTTTCTTGATTCAACATCCATTGCACTTTGTATAACACTATACCATGAAAAATAAAATGCTGCCAATTAATTAGCACTTGCAGGTAGAATATCACACACCTCTGGCTATCGGATTTTAATGAGACTTAAGAAAAATGAATAAATGATTTCTTCACCGAACATATCAGACAAATAGTCCAATGGAGTTCCAAGAGTGGTCCATACACAGACACCCTTTCTACAAATAATGTATTTCAGTTCAAAATACCTCCAAAATATGTTTAAAAAAAAATTTTTTTCTGTCATAAAGCCTCTTCAAAGGGGAAGCAAAAAAAATAATTAATATGACAATCACGTTTCCACAAACCCTGACACGAAGCATCTACAAGCCTTCTAGCCAGTCCGCCCGTAAATCCCAGCGGATCGAATAAAAAATATAATCGATCTCCATGACTTACGATGCCGTTACACACGACTGCTCGGCTCCCGTTCCCGATCTAAAATTCGCCGACTTCTCGTTAAATTACAAAACGCGCCTGGGCACTCGGACCCGCGCCGGCGACTTAAAGCTCTCCGATATCCGAAAGTCATGCTCCTCCCATAAATCATGCAGCCAAGAACACGGCGCGAATCCATTAACGTCCGGGGAGGCAGGCTACTAGTTAATGCTGCACCGGCTGCTCCTCTCTCTTTCTCTCTCCCTCTCCCTCTTGCTCTCCACCTTGCGCTAATCCGATTACGCGAACATCCGATTCAATAATTCTCCGCGACGATTTGATACCGCCTCGTCGTCGTGTGATTACCGTACTGCGTTGCGCTATCGTCTGCACAAGCCATATAAATTAGACGAGACGTGAGTTCTCAGAGAGAGTGGGAGAGAGAGAGAGAGACGTAGGAACTATCGATTCCTGCCCTCGGCTCTTCGCCAATTCGTAGCTAATAATTTCAGGGCCGAGGCTCTCTTGAACGCAGCCGAAGCCGTGTATCGAATAATTGCCCACATGATTCCACCGAATTTCGCCTGTGTATATGTACGGTTAATGCACGGTAGAAGGTAGCAAGGAACTCGATGAAATAAATAGGGATGTAAATATTTTTTTTTATTTTTCATGCGCGCTCTTAACTCCTGAAAAATATTTAAAAAAACATCTTGTCGTAGAGCTGAGATACAGTGCCAATATAGTGGAAGTTTGAAAAAGTAATTAAGAACGCTTTGCGGAATATTTGCCAAGCGCATCCTAGAAATGTGCATCGATCAACACTTTTGATTCTCGATTCTTCCGAGTCGAGTTTACTGAGGGTCAACAATGGTCGGCTGACGATTTTTGCGAAAGTGCAAAGTGTACCTCGGCGTTTTTCTTCCTCCGTAATATCCAGCCTCGAGAGTTGAGGCAGCTGGCTGGTTAATGAGCCTTATCGATTAATAAACGCCCTAGCGCTTAATCCTCGCTCTGACCCTTTGGAGATAAAAGCTAACTTCTGAGCGCGTGCGCTGCTGATTTAGATCGCCTTTGTGCATCGGCAAACTCTCTCTCTCTCTCTCAGTCGGTGCATCCGCGCGGAATTAACTCGCCTTTTTCGAATGGAATTTCGAAATCGAGAGAAAATGTGGTTGAGGGATAGAAAAGGTTTTAGAGGTTTTCTATTTGGGTGGTTTTGGTGGAGCAACGTTCAAGAAGGGATTTTTGGATTTTCGCGGATTTTTCTTTTTATTTGAGAGTAGAGTACAAAAGCAGAATCGATTGTAGTATCGTAAATTGAAAATATAATTCTGTGAGAGTTAATTTTTATTTTTGAAATTTAATAATATTTATCAATAATTAAATAAAAATTACCATCCAGAAAATAATGAATTTATCGGTTAGCATCAAGCAGATTATTCATTAATACAGTAAAATATCGCATTAATTTAACGAAATTAATGACCAATTTTTATATTACCATTTTCCACAATAATCCACATTCCATCTATAAATAAAACTTTTTGCCGGGCGTTCTTTTGTAAAAACGTCAGTTTAAATTACGATAAAGCAATTTATTAGCAAGTATTTTCATTTTTTTATTCGAATGTCATTTGCAATTTCCTGTT
>JAPYZA010001127.1:0-57633 GCA_030522685.1 Eupelmus azureus | reverse complement strand
TCATTTTCGTTATTTTAGATGTTCATAATTCATCTATATGTGTACTATGCCGTATAAGGAAATTAAACTCGATTAATCTAAAATTAATCAAAACTCATCATAATTTTCGGCTTTTATAAGTACCATCAACGGAACTCTATAATCGACCCAATATTGATTCTCTCACTCTTTCTCTCTCTCTCGGAATATAGTGATGTATTTTATTACCGGCGTAGTCGCAGAAAAAAGTTTTATCTGAGCCTTTAACATAAATTTCACATGTTTCTCGTCTGCACCTAAAGAAGCTGCTTTTATTTGCATTTATAGTCACCATCGGGTCGCATTGTCGTAAGACTCTTCGTGAACAGCACGGTGCGTAAACAGTCGTAAAAATCTCTTAATTCAGAATACATATGTATAGAGCAAGCTTCTGCCAGTATTACCCTACTATGCTCGAAAATGAAATATTTTTTTTCTTTTATGAGGCGTCAAACGCATCGCCGATATATACGCAACTTTATGAGCTTCCCACGCGACGCGGGGAGACAGAAAAAAAAAATCCGGAACGCGCCCTCGCACATATATCAATTGACAATATTCAACATTTTTCGCGGGGGAATAGAGTAAAATAAAAATAAATAAAGCGCAGCAAAGAAAAAATATTTTCGCAAATGTGTTTTATGGATGAGCCGCGTGCAATTTTATGCTGTCGTTGTTTTAAAATAAAAACTGTAACGATATGTTGAAGTTCTGGTAAAATTTATTATTGGATTACATTCACTAACTCCATTTTCAGGCTATCGAATACGCTCTTTCCGCTTTGAAAATGCACATAAATCAATTTTTTATTGCAATCATAATCAAATTATTTGCATTTTTGGGATTATTAAAATAGTTTAAATTAGTTCAAAATGAAATTTTTATAAGTTACTCTTTCGCTACAGGAAATGACTGTTCTCATTTAATTGCTCATTTTTGAGTTCGGGAAGTGACAGAATCAGATAGTAAAATTAATTTATGTGAAACATGTAATGAATATAAAACTAGTAATTGGAAAAAGCTCAGCATAAAATACATAAAACTAGATATTTATTGTAGCTGCAAAAAGTCTTGAAGCAATTCTGACTTTCTGCATCTGTTCCAAGATAACAAGTTAACGCACGATAACGTATTATCACAACGCATCGTCAAACCAACTTTCATTATTCCGTGCAAGCAGCCTCAACATAGTCAAAAACAAACACACAAATCCTTATCCAGCAATGCAGCTTGAAACTAGCAGAACCTCATCAACAGCAGCGCTAACTGAAAAACGAAAAGCCCGGGCTCGCTCAAAGCGCAAATCTCGCATCAAAGGCAGAGGGAGGGAGAGAGAGAGCTTGCGAGTGCTTTGCCGCTGCTCGTTGCAAAGCCTCGCGGCCACTGTGCGCGAATCGCGAAAGCCTCGCGCGATGCGCAGCCTCTCGCTGATTTTTCGCTCTTCACTTGCGCGCACCGCCAAACAGCGCAGCGCGCTCCTGCTTTTAATCGCAGCCTCGCACTGTAAATTCATGTAGGACTTCTCGCGACGGCCGCGCGAACGAGGAGGTATGGCTTTGGCTCGATGTAGCTACAATACGGTTCGAAGCCTCGGCTATGCTTTCTCCACCATTAAATTTCCCTCTCAGTGACGTGCACGTACACATACGCACGAGCGTGCAAGCGGACTCGCGAAGAGAGATGCAGCTCTCGATTTCTAAGCGGACTGCGGCCAAATGGAGAGCTGCGGGAGAGAGAGAATCCGTCAGTTTCGATCAAAGGAGGGCCAGAGAGAGGTTTATAGAGTACGCTGGAGCTATACGCTCTGAATAGTCGTCCTCGTGGATGATCTTGTAATTGAGGGATATGGATGTTCAGTTAACGGAGTTTATAAGCCGACAGCTTGAGGCAACAAACGCGACAGGTGGAGATCGGGCCTTCAATGATGGAGAGTGTTTTTTGTATTTATTGTTATATTAATGATTGTAGTAAACTTATTTACCATGCTTAGGTGGTAATTTTTTAGATTTTTTCGGTGTTTGGCAGATTCACTGATTAGAATAATATATAGTTTATTAAACTTTTGTATTTACGTACAAAGATAGTTCTCTCAGTGTAGTAACATTTAGTTTTCTAATGACATAAGTTCAGTAAGTAGTTCAGCGCTAGCTTCTAGAGAAAATCTTAAAATAAATTTAAATTTTGCTTCAAGTTTAACTTAGTGTTGGAGTTGGCAAAACAACATGGATATACATTTATACAAATGTCTGATTAGTCTCGGATATGACTACTTATCGCACTATCCCATATTATTTCCTCAACTCTGTTTATCCTAACTTTCCATCATCTTGAATAACACTAATTTTTCTGACATTTAAGTAGACTGAAATCTACGCAATAATTTATGTATAGCTCAAAGTTTTAAGGTATGCAACTGATATAATCCGACAATAATTTACACAGAGCCAACAAACAAACGAATATAATGCGATCCTCCATCAATGCTAAAATCAAACCGAATATAATAATATGCTGCTCACGAAAGCTCCTGCGAATGAATCACTTTGTGCACCTTTATAACACAATGAATATCAAAAGTTATGCAGCGAAATTAGCTCTTTAATCGTCGAAATAATAATCGCGCACAGCCGCGCATTATGAAATTACTCATTTGAAGCTCTGCTACGGCTGCTGCTGCTGCGCTCACCGCACAAGGTGCATTAAGCTAGCCGCGAATCAGGAAAATTGCGACGCATGCCTGAAAGTTTCAATATTTAGCACTCCCCTGTGGTACCGTTCGCATTCGCACGTCTATGTAGCCGTGCACGCTCACAATTTTCGAGACTATTGGAAAGAAAAAGGCCGAGCCATCAAAGGGTCGCCGTCAAAGTAACAACGTTCTAATATCGCTTGGTACTCTGCTTAAGAAATACGTACTGTAGAGTCAGAGAGAGGGAAAATGCATTTTATACTCGCGACATTATTCCGGTCAAGTAGCTCCCTCCCTTTCTCTTTAAACGTTCTTTGACAAAAGGTGGAAAAGGGCCGAATATATAATATACACACGCCTGCGCCCACACATGTACGCGCGTATACATGCACCAGTAGACTGCTTGCCGGCGGCGAATTGCCAGAGACGAGTATGCATTTTTCCAAAGATGAGAAGAAATTCGCGAGATTCCCAGGGAATATCTACGCGCAAAAAGGGATGGAGGATCAAAGCTGCGCGTTGCCTAGCTATTCGCCGCGAATGCGATGAGAAATGTGCGTGCACGCGTTTACCCCGGCATGCCGAAAAATTCATCCCTCAATGCCAAAGAATCAGATCGGATGGCAGCCCCTGAAATTACGTCAAGTCTCGAATTTTTTTAAAGTTACGTTCGCCTATTTATTTATCGATATACAGACGCGCGCGGCCCGAAATAATCCTGCTCGCATTTTCCACAAGTCAGATCGATCGACGCGCTCTACATAAACTCGCGGTGGCTCGGGCCGAAAATTCAAAAGTCCCGTGGCGTATTACACTTTATTCGAGCAATAACAGCCTGTTCTGCTCTCTCTTTCTGCCAGTAACTCGAGCGCGCGCGCGAGTTCGATATTTGGAGGTGTTATAGAGGCGGGCTCGTCGTACAATCGGCCTCGGTGGCCATTAATTCTCGCGCGCTTGCGTATATTGCGAGCCTGGCGACGCATTAAAATCGTTGCGCCCACCCGTGGACTTTAATCGCCGTGCGAGCGGGATCGTCATTACAGCGCGCAGCGGTCATACGTGTAATACTACAAGCACTCTCTCTCTCTCTCTCTCGCGCGCGCGCCACCGGAATAATCCCCAAGTTGCGCAAGTGCAAGCACCGAGAGAGCTAATAATCTCGAAAGCGATTTCGAGCGCGGCCTGCAGTTGCGCGAAATCGTAGTTATACGCTTGGCTTGCCTCGCTCGAGCGTGAGCTTGTTGCGGCCGGGGGGGAGGTTATTGGGAAGCGGATGTGGAGGCTGTCTTAAAATGCGGTGACTTGGCTTTTTTTTATAGAGAGGTTTTTTGGCTTTGATTGTGTGTTGTTAGAAGAATTGTGGAATTAATTAAAGGTGATTTTATTACTTGTCGCGTACAAATTTTTATTCAAATATAACCGACGGTTCGAATGTTTTAGAGAGACGTCTATTTTGAGGCTAATATAATCTGTTAATTAAGATGGTTTAAAATCATGTAAAGCCGCAAATGAATCTTAATAAACTACATCAATATCGAAAAGCTAATTCTCTGTAAAACGACTGAAACAGCCAATTTTAATTTGAATAAAAATTTGTTTAAGATTTAATCAATTAAATCATCTTTAATTAATTATACTTAATTATTTTTTAATTATTCTCTAATCTTTGAAAAAAGTTTTATGTTCCATTTCCTTTTAACATAGTTTATTTATTTTACTTCTACTGAATTAAAATGCATTATAAACGACAAACTCTAACAAACCATATTTTTTGCACATCATTTTAACTTATTCATAGGTGCATTCATTTTAAATAGTCTTTTCCTAAAATTAGTTTTCCAGGCAGAATATGAAATTAATTTTAATTAATAATCATTCTATGAAAACTGTTTTATTCTAAAAGTACATATTCTGTCAACAAGTAGTATTGGTCAATGTATGTCAGACACAAGTACTTAAAACAGCCAAGTATCTAAAGCGCAGCATTTCAAACAAACCGAGAACAGAAATAACAAAATCCATAGCCGAACTCGTAAGCCCAGATGACCAGTCGAGAATAAGTCAACGCCACATGTTTTACAAGCCAAGGCTTATCCCATAAAAAAGGCAACTTTTCAACGAGCCGCACACGTAGGCCAACAATCGGCTTCGGGCGCAACTTTCGCCTTGGAGCTCCCCGCGCCTGATACAGCCCGAGCAACTCTTAAACTTTGAAACGTGCTTTTTTTCATTGCAGATCACGTGGATCGACGGCCTGGGCACGGTGCTGCACGAGGGCATCGAGACACAGCAGATCCAGTACGAGGACGGGCCGCTCTTCACCGTCAAATCGATCCTGACTGTGACGCCGCGCAAGGAGCACCATAACACCACCTTCACTTGTCAGAGTCAAAATGCGGCCGATCGCACGCCGCAGAACGCCAAGCTGCGCGTCGAGGTGAATGTTCTTTGCGTGCAGCGCAAGCTAGCGCGAGGGCTTAATGAACGAAATCTCTTCGTGCCAGAGGCGAATTACGCCCGTGCCGCTACTTGGCCGACCGAGTAGCTCTCTCTCACTCTCTCTCTCTCTCTCTCTCTCTCTCTCTCTCTCTTTGATGACTATATTGACGCGCGTGCGAGCGCGCGCTAGGGGCTCCTCGGGGAGAAAACGGGGCCGCGGCAATTGAGCTTTTTCTATCGTGACATTTTCACTTGCTTTGTATTAAGTTATTCGATATGCTCGATGCTAATTTTACGGAAATGATTTTCTAACGGATTAAGCGGGATTTAATCTTTTGACTAATGTAATCTCCGTGTAATTGCAGTTCGCGGAATAACACTAATATTGCATTGTCTCTGCTCTGCGTTACAATAAAGTTTAAGTACGGCTTTGTATTCCGTGTAATTAACTATCGTGAAATCTAATGGCTTAAAGTTAATACAATTTGTCCCTTATTTCTCTTGTTTATTCTTTTTCTACAAAGTACCTGAATATCAGAGTTAAAAGCCAGAAAAACCATTAAATTATTTACACTTGTCATGTGAAACGTAATTAATTGTTCGTTACCAATGTATCAAGATTAACAGACGCGCGTTTAATATAATTTACAACAACATCATTCACTAAACAAACACGCCGACAACTCTGATTATTTCGTCGATGTTAATCCATCAAACTTAAAACGCAACGCAAAATCATATAAATTGCTCATCCAATAAAATCAACGTTATTACCCCCGTACAAAAGAGACTCAATGAAAGAAGGAAAATAAAAAAAGCCGGGCTCGCCTATATATCCGCCTCGTTGCTCGAGAAGGACGAAAAATTGCAACGCCAACTCTCAGGCGCTAATAAAGCACAGCGCGCGCCAGCTGCTGGCGGCGCATTGTCGGCGAGGGGCCGTATAAGAAAGAGAGTCAAAGTTGGACATTCGCTGAAGCTGGAAAGGGAGAGAGAGGGAGAGTCAAAGGAAGTAGCGCTGCGTTCTAAAGGCGACGCGCGCCGTTAAACGCGAGAGTTTCCCGTAAAGAGGCGCGTATATGGGTCGTTCCGCGAGGAAAGTTCGACAAATAGAAATTCTTGAAAGTTTGATAAGTTCAACTGCTCGAACCGAGAGAGGGAAAAAGTTTTTTATGGCTTCTGAGCTAGCCTCGAGAATTCGGCGAGGATGGGAGCTGCATGCCTCGGATTGATAATTGACGGTTTTGTAGGGATTACGTTGTTTAAGAGCTTTCGAATGCAGATTCCGCTTGGTAATAATTAATATTAGATTACTTTTTGAAAATCTTCATTTCTTTTTGAATTTCGGAAAAGAAATAAACGAAAATAAATAAAAAGAATAAATAAATATTGTCAATGTAATAATATTATTAAAAAAAACAAGCTTCCAGTAAAAAATCGCACGAAAAATCATAAAAAATTCACCATATTTCGGACGGTATCTCATAAAATATCGAAGCAATACTTTTTGTTCCGAATCTCCGACTTGAATTTCTAATAAGACACTACAACCTTCCAACTCTCTAACAATTTCTTAAAATCACACTGGTGGTCCAGTTCGACCTAAAACTACTCCTCAAACACACACGCGCGCACACATACACGTGCATTTTACGCGCTACATACATCCCCATTCCTCCCTTCTCACTAGCGTTCGTTCCTCTCCGCCTCCCGATTCATTTGTCTCGAAAAAAGAGCGAGACGAGAGCGAGAGAGCTACGCTCGTGGCCTGCCAAGCAGAGCGCACACGCGTCGGCAAACTTTCGCGCTAACGAACGCCCTGTGTGTATACACCCCCACCGTTACATACACACACACACATACGTGCGCGGATGGATTTTGCTGTTCCTTGTAGCGAGTCTGCCAGTTTTTAAACCACTTTGTATTCCTCCTGCAGGTCCAATACGCGCCGAAGGTTGCGCTCAAGATTTACCCGGGACTCGAGCCGAACGAGCGGATACGCGAGGGATCGGAGCTCAGGTTCAAGTGTCGTGTTGAGGCCAATCCATCCAAAGTCGAGTACCAGTGAGTAGTCACGCTAAATTTTTTATACTCTATATCTGTATTTACTATAGTTTGTCTGGCTGTTTGTGTACCGCTGGGAATTTTGTCGGCTGAGTTCAGTAAATGGCTGATGTGGGCTACTTTTTTACGAATTAGACGGACGAGTGATTATGAAAGTTTCGGCCGATTTTCGGCGATTGCGATAATCAGTGGAATTGTTTTTGTGGCCCGTTGATGGATCGTTTATTTTATCGGCGCGTGGATGATGCGGACTGAGCGGAAGCTTCAAGGGGGTGTAACTAAAATTTAGTGCTCGTTATTCATGTACGTGAAGTAGCCCGTTTATTACGTGTCATCGTCTGTAATTCGAGCAAGCTAATACGAATGACATAAATTTTAATTATCTGCTGATGGCTGCTCGCAAATGGGATTTTCATGCTCGAAACTACTATTTTATGTGGGCTTTTTTTTAACGAATACTTTTTACAGTAGGGTTTCAAAGTTAGTTTTATACCAGTTCGACAAATAGCCTGTAAAGAGACATTTTTTTTTCAGAACTTTCAATAGATTTCTCTATTATTTAAAACGGCGAAATGGGGCTTTGAAAAAGCCAAAGCCCCTTTCAAAATGTCAGCATCCATTACTAAACAGAAACTTCAATATGCGCCTAGTTTACACGCGAATGTATATGTATATATATTGTAAAAATGCGAGAACCGCAGCTTGGGGTAATAATTTCAGAAAGCAAGCAGAGCAGCATGCCGCGTGCGGCGTGTATCCCGTGCGTGAGCGCGCGCTAGTTTGAGGGTAGAAAAAAAAGCTCGCCGCTGAGAGGAGAGACAGAGGGAGAAAAAAAGAGGCAAACGACACCCGCGGGGCTTTGATCGATACCGCGTGAAGAGGACAATGTCAAATCTAGACTGGCTTTTTGCTGCACGCACTCTTTGTCGCTCGCGATTGCTAATCTCTGACATTTGCCGACTACGAGGCTGGAGGAAAAAAAACAAGCATACGTATACATTATATTCGAGTGCCGCGCGTACGTAATTACAAGGAGACCCGGGAGTAAGAAAAATGGAGCCTTTTTAATATTTACGCGGAATGTGCGCGCGCTCGAGTGTATTTATACCGCTCGATTCTCTCGGAGCATTATTCTTTTTTTTTCACGTGCGCTCTTTCTTCTCTCTGAATTTCGTGCGCTCGCGAGAGAGAGGAGAGCATCGAGCCGACGGACAATACGTTATGTTTATTTGCGCGATGTAAATATGCCGATATTTACGATTCTTATCTGGCGCGCACGCCAGCGCGGTGTTTGATTCACGAACGGACGGGCCGGGCGATTTAATCGAGGCGGATGACGGCGATTAGGGCCGAGCGGCTTCGCGCTAAAGTGCGTTTGAAAAATTTCTGCGAGGCACGGCATTTTTATAACTACGGGCTTTTTTTTTTCAAAATAGTCGTGGCGGTCGAGGGCTTCTGGTACGAAGTTTATCAAATGTCGATAAAAATTTCGTGAAAAACGATTAAGTAGTAAACGGTCGGGAATGGTAAGACCAGCTGTCCGATCGTGATAAGCTAACGTATGTGTTTGTGCATAGATTAATTTTTATTCCTCGTGGGTTACCGTCGGTCATTTAAAATATTGTCGTCGCTGAGTTTTCGATAAGTGTAATTATTTAGGGGTAAACGTTTTAAAGATTCTTTTTTTTTTTATTAACCAAAAAGAAAATCCAATAAGGCGGGGACAGGAGCGATCGTTATATAGGATGCCGTAAGGAGAACGATAAAGTCGCTTGAATAACAGTAATGAAGAAATGAAGGAAAGCTCTGCCCATAACTCACTAATGATTTAAGTGATAAGTCCATTTAGAAAATTTTTATCAAACTTCGTACTAAATGTCGAGTTTGCGTGGTGGCTTCGAGGAGTTTTGTTTGTATATAAAACGTAACGCGCAATACTCTGCCATTGCTTTTAACTTACATCAACTTGTGCGGCGCACACATACTGACTACAGAGATCTTTCATCGCAAGTTGTAAAAGTTATCAACTGTCAAACTTCGACCGTCGCGAAACTTTGTAATTTATATATTTTTTTCTGGAAATTCGAGCCATAATTCTTAAACTCGTTATCGCGTAAACTGTATTTTATCAGTAAATATGACGAGGCTAATTGTCACTCAATCTAATAAGTTCATTAGTTTCATACTATATAGCAAAGAGCAATCAAGAGTTGCTTTTTGTTTGTAATTTGAATTTGATTTCGAATTTCGTGGCAGTAAAATTTTTATTATATGTCTGTGAAAAAGCGTTTAGAATTTAAATCAATAAAAAAATTCAAAATAGAAATCACAAATTTTGTTCAGCATTTAAACTTCCAGTAAAAAAATAAAAAAATAAAAAAATACTCCAGTATTTACCTTTACAAACAAACTCCAATCTGATTTCGGGCAACGTAAGGAAAATAACGCGTAGATTAATTGCTCGCCCTTTTGAAAACAACGATATTTGTCCTCGAAAAAATCGTCCACGCGCTGCTCATTTATAAAGCACACACGCTTGAAGCGTCGTTCGTGACTCGGCCCGATAGCATCTACCTTTTTTCCTCCCTCAAAAGAAATCATCAATCAATTCAGCTTGCCAAACAATCTCAGCCGCACTTCCCACTGAAATTCGCCAGCGGCTCTATAATAACGCACTGGCTTCTCTCTGCCCCCCCGACAGGTGGTACATAAACGACAAGAAGGCGGTGGGCGACTACAAGGAGGAGATGGTAATTCACAACGTGACGCGCGATTACCACGACGCAATCGTTAAATGCGAGGTCTACAATGAAGTGGGCAAGAGCGAGGAGACGAAAACGCTCGACGTCACCTGTAAGTATATACGCATCGAGAAAAAAAATTCTCGCGCTTTCGCATTGGTTTATACATATATATACGCGGAAAGAGAAGCAAGGTTCGGAAAATAAAATTTATGTGTTCTTGCGCCGCGACGGCTAAAATGCTGGCTCGCATGCGATACGGCCGCGAGTCGAAAACTTAATCAGCGATCCTGTTTCCCACTTTCCGTGAGTGGGCTGCTTTCGAGGCGTTAATTAAAGCTCGGCGCGCTGCAAGTCTCCTGCTAGATCGAGCCGAAGCGTTCGATTTCGATATCGATTTTGAATTTGATTTTGATTTTAATTAAGTGGCGATCCGCAAAACAAACGTCCTTGCTACGGTGGTTGGCGTGTAATGGAGTCCTTTATCTTAGCGTGAACTTTTTTTTAAGACGCATTAATCCTGGTTTTTTGTGGAAGGGTTTGTTTTTCGCGACAAGTGAAATAAATTACTGTTAAATTATTGCGAATAACAATGAAAACTTATTTCTTTTGCCTGTCTGAATATTTATAAAATATTAAAATAACATGTTTGCGTGATTGTCAAAAGAATTGTATGTTTGCTTTAATTATATCGAAAAATACCGTACTTTCTTAAAGATTAAAGTTTTTGAATAGTTATTAAATCTAAACTATTAAACTCATTTTTAACATAACAATTTACTTTATCGGTTAAACTGTCCTTCGATTAAAAGCCCGACTAACAATTGATCTTTCAATGTCAATAAGGCTTTCGACCAGACTTTTCCCTGACCATCCCGTAAAAAATCCGAATTCAATACTTTTAATTATACTCCTCTCCAATATCCTTTCAATTTGAGCATTTGAAAGTGCCCCGGTGCTCGATCCTCGCCACGCGCGCGCGTGACCTCAAAATTCGTTTATATTCCGCGTCCGCGTCCGTTAGTAATTTGTAAATTTACAAAATAAATTACAGTGCTCATTCGAAGTCGGAATAATCAATCGCCAATTGATAATCAGAGAGGCCGCGAAAGATCTATTTTGCCGATTTGTTTACGAATGAATTTTCGCAACGCCAAATGAACGAGGGGACTACGCTGTACCATGTTTTAACGTATAGATGGGGAGAAAAAAACCGCATTCAGTACTTTGCCCACGAAAATATTTTCAAAATAATTTCGTTCGATATTTGCACGCGGGGCTTCATTCAGCCTCAGAAGTATTGGATACTGAACTACATTGTTGAGGGCTTTCAACTATCAATGGGAGCCTTTGCCACGGGCTCCCGCATGTCCGAAAATTCGCTATGTATTCACTCCGGATATTCCGACAGTTCGAGTACTCTAGCTTTTCAAAAGCTGTAATTACGAAATAAAATTGTAAACCAGGAATTTCGCGTGAAAATTGCAAGTTATAATATTTACGATATGATTTTTTGACATACTTAACTACTATTGGTTATTTAAATTAAAAATATGTAATAGTGTTGATTTATTAAAAAAGCTTAATCAAAATTCAATGGCGTTGACTAAACGAAAGAATAAAAGAAAAGCTTCAGGTAGGTATGTTTGTGTTAAAAAAAATTTGCATAATTCACAGACGGTCCCCAATTCCGGCATCCGCCAGCCTCGGTCCAGTCGCACTACGGCGCCGCCGAGATCCTGCAGTGCGACGTCGACGGCAACCCTCATCCGGCCATCTACTGGACGCACGAGGACTCGGACCGCATCCTGGCGATGACGCCCAACATCAGCGTGATCGTGAGGCCGGAGACGGCCGGGCGCTACTACTGCCACGCGCGCGTCCCGGGCTTCCCCGAGCTGACCGGCTCGGCCAACATCTACATCAGGGCGCCGCCCACAATCATATCCCAGCGGACCCAGTACGTGCCCGACGAGGGCAACGTCAAGGTACGTGTTTTCCCGGCCAAACAGTCGTAAATCTGACGTCGGGATTCACTCAATTCTCACTGGGCTTGGCTGCCGCTGCTCAGCGCCAGGGCAAAGTGTTTTGGGCTGATTTTTGGGGATTGCCGGGGATGCGGTGAGGGAGTTTTTCGAATTTTCATTTTTGTCAGTTTTTTTCTTTAAGATTTGTTGTTTTTATTCCAGTTAATAGAGGTATGGGTTTTAGTAAGTTTGAAATATCTCATGTTTGGAGATTGTTGTATCATTTTCGGCTTGCAAATTAAAATCAAATTGATATAGGCACTTACTTAATTTTAAAATAATTGGCTTGTTTTAACTGAACCGAAAAAAGTTTTGTATTTTTTTTTCTATTGTTATCGTATTTTTGTTGAATTTCCAAGATCAAAAACAACGGTTCGATTTACCTTTCAATTAGCGTTTCCAAGAAAAAAGCAAAATGCACGTATTGCTTTATGGAAAGTTGTACATAGAAAAATACTCATCGATACCCAACCAATATTTTCTACTAAAACTGCTCGATTAAAGATGCAGATAACTGTAATTTTTCATTATAATAGCTGCTCTACATATCATTAGAGGGATAAAATCTGGCTGAGAATACATTCGAATTGTACTAGATATACATGCAAAGTTGGCATGCAATTGAACGATCAGATAAAAGTTTCAGTGTTCAGTTATACCTTCCCTATAACGTTACCCAGAAAATCTATTTTATAGCCGGGCATTATACTTCGCTTTCAATGAAATCTAATATGACTCCAAGTCGTTTAAAACCCATCGTCGTATTATTCCGAGAATTATTAAATTCCCGCTTAGAAAAAAAGTCATTCTTTTTGCAAAAAGCTTTTATCAAAAACTTTTGTTAATTTACAATTTCTCTTGTTGAAAAAAATTTGTTATTATTCAAACCCGACCAACAGAATAAAAAGCGCCGTTAATTTAATAAACCGCAACGGCATGTGCACTGATAAAAAAAAACCAGCACTCAAGAAAAACAAATCTAGCAACACCAGATATACAAAACACACTTTCTCCCTCCATCCACAGGTGCAGTGCACCGCGATATCAGTGCCGAAGGCCGACTCGGTGGTCTGGAGCTACGCCGGGCGCGAGCTCAATTTCTCGCTGAACAACACGTCGTTCTACAGGCACGAGGAGTACGAGCCCGAGCGGGTAGTCAGCACGCTCACGCTCCTTGAACCAGTGTCCGCCTACTTCGGCGACTACAACTGCACGGTGACCAATGCCTACGGCACAGACTCGGCCATCATCAAGCTCACGACCCACGGTAAGTCCTCGCGTTTTATCGCGCTCACGTGCAAGCTCGCGCTGGCCGTTGGCTAAAGTAGCCAGCGCTAAGGGGATGGGAGCACAGTACCGGATGAATCGGAAAGTTTACTGTTTACTGCAGCCGCCCCGACGAAGCTGGCATCGCAGAAAGTGCAGCCGGAGTTAGAGTATCGATTACAGGGTGGGGAGAAGGAAAAATTTTCGATTCCGAGAATGAGCTTAACTATGCCGGATTTTAGGTAACTTCCGGAAGCTTTTTAAAGTTTGCTTACGAAGCGCGCGCGCGTTGGGATGAATTTAGCAGGTGTAAGGCTGGCTAATTTAAAAGTTAGGCGTAAAGTGAAAAAGTTATAAAGGTTGCCAATAAGATGTTTGATATTATTTGGTCTGTATATATGAAAGCGGAGAGCTGTCATTTGCATACGCTTGGAATTTTAATTTCGCCGTCGCGAGCTGTTAGCTTTTAATTTCTCGATAATAATGTTTACCCTGGCTGAGTGAGTGGTGTATCTTCGAAATTACTTCGAGGATCCGCTGGCGCGCCTCGGCGAATCAGAAATGAAATGCACGGCTGCATAGACTCTGCAGCGCCCGTATCGGACTTTTTGATGAAAAATTTCATATTGAGAAGCTATTCAAAGTAAACGTTCTCCGGGATTTCACTCAAGATGCAATAATAAGTTGCATTTGACTTTACAGGTTGGACAGCTACTCGATGTATTTAAAGAATATAGGTTAAAAAGATTTTATTCCGTTTTTAAGTAACAGTTTTTAGTTTTTTATTAAACATTTTTTTTAATTGTGATATAAAAATGAATATGCATCACAAAGAGTTCTGACGAGACAAAGTCATCAATAAATTTCCAGCGATTTTACTAATATGAAAAATGCTCGATATCGATAACGGTTTATATTCTGACAAAAACCGTTTATCGATTACTGAATTTAATGTAGCTATTGCTTTCGTCTCTCTACCGTCAATTCATTAGCGATCATTGCATGAAAAGTTATTGTGCACAAAATTTTTTCGCCGTTCCCTTTTTTATTTCAAAACTCATCAAATCCATTTAGTTAAAAAATTGTAAAATTTCGCTTTCTAAATTAAAACCAATTAAACTTATCGCTTCAATTTAAAAAAAAAATCCTATTCTCTAAAAACGTCAATCATCATATCAGTTAGTAATAGAAATTAGCCATTAAGAAGAAGCATACATCACCTCGCACCCATTTCTCTTGAGTTGACTGTTCGATATTAAACGAAGCGTGACGCTCAGCGTTGATTCCAGTTGATTGGCAGCTCATCCTCATCGTCGTCGGGCTCGTCGTCTGCGTGATACTGATTGGCATCATCGTCATACTCATTTTGCACTGCCGCGAGCGCATCAAGCAGCCGCCGCCTAAAGCGAAGGCTGCCCACGCCCACGAGAACGACATGCGTAAGTATAGCAGACGCGCATTGCAGACAGTCCCGATACACAATGTTGTGCTCGCTTTCGACACGCTGATGATTCTGGATTTTGAGCTTGTATCGAGTGGGGTTGCTCGACTTGACGTGACGGTTGCTGGCTTGGTTTAATTAAATTTTGAGAGAACGGTAACAGCGATCACAAATCTGATAACTAAACCTGTCTGAGATTTGCATATTTCATGTTTTTGACAGATGGATGAAAAGTTTGAAATGGTGATAACCGCCGGGAGTACCGGAATAATTAAAATCTAACGACAAAATTATCAGTGAACAAAATGAAACTCCATTAACAACAAGTTAAAGCTATTCACACATTTTACAACAGGTGGCCAGCAGCACTTTGACGGATAATTTTTCTATTTTCACATTCGATCTGACACGCCGCGCTGAAGTACCTCGCGTAACAGGAAATTCATTGTCAAATGACAAACGCGATTCTAGCATACTCGGGCTGTTTTGTCGCGTAATTGATTCGCTAAAGCCCACAATTCAATGAATAATCACCGTCAAGGGAATGAATTCAAATGAAAAATCAAACTTTTACGCAACGTACTCATCTCACTTGGAAGCCGCTCCGCGAAACGAAAAAAAAATTGTATTAACAGGCTGGAGCCGCGTGACTGGCTTCCATTTCATTGAGACTCGCGCTCTAGGCAAATTAATAATTTCGAAGAATCGTCACGGCAGCTCGGGCTGAAAAATCGATCGGTCGGACTCTGTCGATGCGGGGGCGCGTGCTCTAGGAACGATCTCCCTAAACAAAGCCCTCCCCGTGTATAGCTAGGCAGTAACAACAAAAAAATGAGCCTGCGAAGGCAGGAAAAAAGAGAACGAGCGGGCAA
Source organism: Eupelmus azureus (assembly GCA_030522685.1). Taxonomy (NCBI): domain Eukaryota; kingdom Metazoa; phylum Arthropoda; class Insecta; order Hymenoptera; family Eupelmidae; genus Eupelmus; species Eupelmus azureus. The sequence goes on along the minus strand of JAPYZA010001127.1, from coordinate 42,076 downwards.
AAAATAAACAAGCCGACATCCGTTACAAGCAACGACTTGGTATAACACACAGAGATACAGGCCACTCTCCAGTCATCAGCAGAACTAGCAGCACCCTCGTGTTTTTTTTTCCATCCGCATACAGCTCCGCTAAATAATCGACCCAATTCCCTCTCTCTCTCTCTCTCTCTCTCTCTCTCTATCTTCGATATGCGCGCTCTGGAAAAAAAGGACGAGCCGCCCGTAATAGAACGTCAGCGGCGCAAAAACACAGAGCGAGAGAGAGGGTGGGTGGGTCGATGTCCATGCATGTTTTAAAAGCGGGCAAAAACACAGAGTGACCAAGAGCTCTCTATGTGATGAATTGCAGAGGAGACGGATTCGAACGCGGACCGCTACCGCGAGAGCGACCGTAGCAGCAATCTCTCGGACGTCAAGGCTGACATTCGCGCGGGCTCGAGCGTCAGCAACGCCGAGAGCGTGACCGCGCTCGACAGCGAGGGCGAGGGCAGCACCAGGGGCTCCAATGCCCTGGCCCTCGCGGGCCCCGTGCCCAATCCCATCGCGGGATTCAGGTACAGCGCCGACTACACCGAGCCGTCCTTCCCGCCCAAGAGTAACGTGAGTATTTTTTTACGCTAGTTTTTTTTTCTTCTTTTGTTTATACCTATGCCTGGATGCTTTCTTTCTTTTTCGGGGTTACTTTGTTTATTGACGGTTGGTCTGTGTTCTGGAGAGAGTTTGGATGTGAAAAATTTTTTTAATTTATCGATTGGCGGAATCAAATTCGGGCAGGAGGTATTTTTTTTTCTGTGTTGGTAGCGGGTTTGACGGAGGATACGAGGAAATGGATGATTTTTTAGGCAAATTGTCTGTTGCCGTATGATGGACGGATGGATCGATCAATCGTGGATGGACTTTTTAAAAGCACGCTTTCGGATATTTTGGCTTCTGTAAAAATGGAGGATATTAAAGTGGAATTCTGTTAATATGGATATAGACATCGAGCATTAAATAATTAGTTATTTATAAAACATTTTTTACTTCACGGATTACTTTAGTTGAAAAAGACAAAAATTGATTAATTCTTTCAGCATCGGTATTAATATATTTTTTTTTAATTTTTATTAAATTATTTCATAACGAAGAAGAAAATAGCCACGCGTATTTCCTTAATTGCGTTTAATTACTTTAATTGAACCTCATTTATTACTGACACTGATTTTACTTTAAGCTATAAACGCTATACTGGATTTTTCTGTTGCAGTCTATAATTATTAGTATTTTATTATTTTCTTTTAAGCTTAATAAGCAACCGCCAGTTCTACTCGAGTTATTAATTTTATTTAAAAATCTTTATAATTTTTCACGTCTTATTTTTTTTGTCATCACAAAAAAATATTATTTTTAATGAAAATAAGTGAATTTTTTTTATTAAAATCTCAATAGTACTTCTAAAAGTTTGTAAATAAATAAAATAATAGTGTTTGAATATACGTTAGAACTATATTTTCAAAGTATGAAGGATGGACTGTGTAGGCATTAATGTGTTTTTAATGATTTCAACAGATAGTATAATGAATAGACCTTGGAGAATATAATTGAAAAAATTCATGCAGTCGATCGATATCAAACTTTTGATAAATTTTCAGATTTTTCAGTGAATTTTCAAGCTCTAAATATATTAGACCATTTTTTTTAATTGAGTGGTCGTTTATTAAACTTTCTAAAATACCCAATAATTCAAAGTTTAATATAACGAATACTTAAATTTTATTCGTGAATTTTGAATTTTCAATAAAAATTAAATTAATATTTCTGATATTCAACAGATTTTCAATCCAGCGGTTAATAAAATTTTCATATCTTCTGCGTTAGTAATAATGATTTTCCTTCTCAATTATTAAATCACCAGTCTCCGACCCAAATTGACATAATTACCAGAAATCAAACACAAAATAATAATATTAAAACAATGAAGAAAAAAACCTCTACCTATTCTCATGAACCCCCTTTGCCCGAATTTCCCCCAGCTCATCCCGCAATCCATCCCCCCACTCCCCGCATTATGATAAACACGTCTCCTCTTGGCGCAGCCTCGCATACCTCTCAGGCATCCATAATGCAAATCCGTGTGTTCTATCTCGATTTCAGGACGGCAGCAACAACAACGGCTACGTGCCGTACGTGGATTACTCGCGCGACTACATGCCGCCGGTGAGCCAGGGAATGGGAGCGTCGCGGGAGTCCCTCAGCAGGATCCCCTCGAGCGGCATCCTCGCCTCGAAGAAGATCGGCCTGAGCTCGGCCAATCTCGGCGGCGGCGGCACGCCGCCCCCGCAGACCACCCCGATCATCGATCCCCGATTCTCCGCCACCTATGGCAATCCCTACCTCAGGTGCGTAGAAAAAACGCGAGCTCGATAGCTCCTTTTTATCTGGGCCGGTGCTGATGCTCAGCCTTTTCTTTTGGGAGAAGGGCTGGAATTAAGGAGGAAACGAAGCTCCTTTTTGCGCGCCGACGAAATTGGATTCCTGAGGAGGAAACGGGTTAGCGGATCAATGGGTTTACAATTTTAGCCGGTTACGGGGCTTTGGGAGGAGCGGAAGGTGGCTGTGTAATTGATTCGTCTGCCTCTGTTCTCGGGCGCGAGCGCGGCTTTACTTCGTTTGTGGCTTGTCGAACGCCGGGGCTCGTTTGAAGTCGAAAATAGGGCCGCTGGTTTAATTAGCGTAACGAAAGTATCGCAGGCTTACGAGGCTCACGCGTGCCCGCATGCGCCACTCGTGATTATTTGTACGCGCGGTGTGTATACAGTAAACGGGGCTAAACTTTCCGCTGTACTTTTATCGCGAAGTAAAAGGCGCTAACCCGGAATACAGGGGAGAAGGGCGGGGTTTTCATTTTGAAGTTGGCGCGCTTGAAACGACGCCGTTTGATAATAATCTGTGGCTCGCGCGCTAACCTGTAATCAGCGGCTGAAATTTTTTGACCCTCGAAATTCGGGTCGATTTCCAGGCCGCTCTGATTTTCTGGGCTAGATTAAAAAGCACCTGAAGCTCGTTGAACATTTCGATTTTACGTCGACAAAGGCAGGCTGAACCTACGGTTTTGTGTATTAGTCGGACTCGAGCGATTTACTGATTCATTTAATATTAGTCGTGGTAATTTCCATTGATATTACCGCCGCGGAGCATCGGCATTGATTTTACAATTTTGAGATACGAATATTCCATTATGCGTAAAATTGGAGGGATTTCGGAAAGATCTTTAATTATTCAAACTATTTGATCGTCGTAATTCAGAACTCGAAATAATTTATTCAAGCATTTTGTTTAGCTCCGCTTAAAATGCGCGCTCGCATAATTAAGATAAAACTCATAAATAACTCGGGGCTGTAAAATAATTCTCAAGCATATCATCGCTAATCCCGGTGCAATAGCGCTCAGCGCCGCGACCGTTCGCATAATGCATACAATATCGCATAGCAGCGTCAATAGCGCGCGACAAAACCGTCATCAAGCAAATAGGTCGAGACTGGCTGAATAGATGCAAAAAGAAGAGAAGAAAAAATGAAAGAAAGAAAAAAACCAAAAAAAAGAAAATGCACACGCATCACGACGTGTCTTTAAAGAGGAAAAAAAAAAGTGAAAGTATTCTCAGCAAGCCGGTCTCTCTTTTGAAATTGCAGAATGTCGGCGGCAGAGCAGCTGCGGCACGCGCCCCACACGGCCATACCGGGGGTGACGCCGGCGCCGCCGCCCTACACGCAGGCCATGCGGATGAATAACCTGAATACGCTGAACGGAGCCGGGCCTCAGGTAATTTTCAGCCATCAATTATTATCGCGAGCTCGCTATATAGCTTAGCCAGCGAGCTTTACCCTATATATACAGCCTTGCCTCTCTGTATATATTTCCAGCAGCTATACGCCATCCCTTCCTTTTTTTATTCCGCGAGGGAGAAAGAGCGCCGGGAGAGAGAGAGTGAGAGTGATGAATACTTTTTTAATTGGTGCTGATATAAGCGCGAGATGAATGGCTTGATTTTTCCCTCTGCGCTCTCTCGCGAGATGCTGATTTTTTAAGTGCCCGGGAACGCAGAAGAGGATTAATCAAGATGCCGCGGCTCTCCGCTGAGAGAATGTGATTGATAATTTGGGGCTTTGCGAATAAATGATAGCGTCGCGCTTGACTGATCGCTGTCTTATGTGGAGGATGAATTTGCCGGGAATTTCAGCTTTGGACTATATCTTTCTACGTAGACTGATAAGAAGCCGGTAACCGATGACTCGAAACGCTCGAGATTAAATCGTGTAAAGTATTAGATTGTATATGGCTGAATACACGTCGGTCGGATCGAGCAGCCAGCCACAATTTTTCAAAAGTTTGTAACTTTGAATTCGGCTTTCAACTTTTGGAAACAATAAAACGTACGAGAGCGGAAAAATTGTTTTTTTAGCATATACCTTTCCGTGAGTTGTCTTCGATTTTTTAAAACTATTTTTTAACGTTTCACCAAGCGCGTAACATTCTATTGGAAATTCAATATCTCCCGAGCTACGTGGCCCACATCGCGAACAATAAATTTTTCAAATTCCAAATTTTTTTTGTTTTTCCATTCGAAGAGAAAGGCTTTTGTTGGCCGGGCTTTGCTTCTCTCTCTCTCTCTCACCCACACTCCCACTCTCCAGCTCAATCGAATGTCTCTCTCCACGCTCTCGAGCAATTCCCCTTGAAAATTCCAAATCAAAGCCTCGTCAGAGTTGGCTCTCCAGCTCTGTCCGACTATGTCCCTCTCGCATCAGAGCGAGATGGGGCTGTTCCCAGATCCAGCCGAGGCACGGCTAGCCGAGCAATTAATTAACGTTTAACGTTCAGTCTTTGTACGTGCAGGCGCCGCTCTCGGCCCACTACATAACCGGCGGCCCGAACGGCGGCGTCGCCACGGTCAAGCGCACTTCGGCGGTGAGCACGCTGGCGACGCACGTATGAGGCCGGCCGATCGATTCCAACTAGAGCCGCCGAGCACCAGCAGCAGCAGCGGCGTCAGCCCAGGAGCCTCCTTACCAGCATCTGCGAGCTGAGCCCCCTCCGTCCAGCCACGAGCGCCAGCGTCTCTTCTCCTTCGCCGAGCCAGACGAGGAGCTGGACGAAGAGTACGAGGAGGAGGAGGAGGAGGAGGACGTCGACGAGGAGGAGCAGATCCTGGTGGCTCGTCGCAGCCTGACCGAGCGCGCCCTCGCCCTCGCCTGCCGCGCCAGCGAGATCGAGGAGCTGCTCAAGCGCGCCAAGGCGGCCGAGCAGCTGCAGCAGCGCGCCTGGCACAGGCGCCACGGCAACGGCGAGGCAGTCGCCCAGATCGAGCGGGTGCTCTCGCAGCTGAGGCGGGCCAGCCGGGACCATCGCCGGCTCCTCGAGCAGCGCAACGCCCAGCTCGAGCTCTACCTCAGGCGCAGGCTCAACGCCGCCTACTCGTCCAGTCTGGCCTCGTCCTCGGCGACGAACCTCGCGGCGAGCCAGCTTCTGCTGGGCGGCTCGGGCACCTGGCTGGCGGCTGGCCTTGGAGCTGAAGAAGGAAGCCGGGAGCAGCTGGAGCTCAGGAGGTACGGAGCCCATCCCCGAGATCCCGGATGATGCGGGACGCTCCACCGACTGCTTAGATTATTCCGCTTTTCTTTTTTATACGCCCGAGCTAGAGGACCGAGTATTTTTCAAAGTAAAAGCAAGCGCGCTTCGCTCTCTCATTGCTCTCTGACTCTGCGAGGAACGTTAGATTTTCTACTAGGGATTCTATTGTAATGTACACTGCCGTTGCTTTTACGGCGCGTTTTCATTCTAAGGTTTTTCCGGATCGAGCCCCCGAGCCCCGCTGTCTCTCGAAAAACAAAGCCCCGACAAAAATCAATTGTTGTCTCGTGTGCGATGCGAGTCGCGGTATGTAGATAAACTTTGGAGCAGTCAATATATATATTACATAAACTTTCGTGCAATCTCTTTTATTAAGATGGAAAGGCAAAAACGTTACAACTGAAACTGAGCGCAATTCGAGTTGGATCGGACCGCTTCGATGCGTATACATATAGAATGCCGATGTAGATCTTTTGCGACGCAGGGTACATAAGTAGGTTTCAGGTTTGGCTGGGGATTAAGGAGGGGGTTTCAGGTTCTTGTTAATATAGCTCCGTAGAAGGAAATGGAATAAAAATATACGAGCTCGGCGCGTCGATCCTGCCGCGCTCTCATTACTTAAATCGCCGCAAATTTCCATTGTATAAGCAAAAGTCGTGCTTAGATTTTGATCGTAGAGCCGGATTGTCGCACTGTCCATGTATAGTACAGAGTAAATGTCGGAGTGTGCGTACTTTTTTCTCCGCAAAGTTTTGAAGAGAGAATCCGAGTGTGAGTTTCGTACGCGCGGCTTTAAAATTATAAATACATTTACATAGGTATTATATAAATAAACTATATATACAAAAGCGAGACGATTTTTTGTATAACAAGGGGGGGTTTGGTCGCAGCGAGACGATGAGGTGCACCGCACGGTATTGACAATCTTCTATATCGACTCTTTTTATCCCTAAGATCTCGTTAAGATATTTAAATAAATATAAACAAACGCGGCGCGTATGTGTGCGTGGTGATTTCGACTTTTATCGAAAATAGAATAAATACTAAAATGAAAAGAGAAACGAGGACGCCGACCGACTGAGCTTTACGAGAGTGAGCCGAGCGATTTCCGGGCTCTTCTGTTTCCCCTCCTTCCGCCTCTCTTACCTTGTTTTTTCTCTCTGCCCCTCTCCAGTGGCCCGAATACACTGAGCAAACGAATGTATCGGTAATTACCAGCGCTGGCTCACCGCCACTAGACTATACCTTCGTGTAATCCTTTTTCAGATTGCGCGAGGCATAATTGGAGGCGAAACATCTAAAGAGCGAATATTTCAGAGCGCATAGCGTCCGCGCTCGCGTTTCGAGTTATTGCCGAGTCGAAAAGATAAGCCGGTTTACTAGCTAAATAATGAAACTCTGCGGCCTAATAGACTCTACCCTGTTTCCGCTGAACCGTTCCGGTTACTATCTTTATCTTTTCGAGAAATTACAAGAAAATCGAGTTAATTGAAACAATGATGTATATCCCTTTACCCTGCGTGGGACCGCGAATTTGTTTTTCAAATTTTCGCGGTTACTTTGTGCGCGCTACTTCCGATTATACCCGGCTCCTCTCATTTAACCAAGCTATTCCAGAGCCCCGTAATTATTGCGGAGCGCTCGGTCGGTACTTTCTCCGTGTGCGAGCGACTGTGCGTGTATGTGTGGGTGTGTGTATAAAGAACAAATGAGAGTGAAGAGTTTTAAAATAGAGAAAATAAAACGGAAGAGTCCTCCAGATAGCTTCATCGTACGCGAGTCGGGGGCGAGGACAAAAAATAGCCCGCCGCCGTCTGAGCAAGTTTCCATTTGGCCTGAAACGTATTATTCCGCGAAATAGAAGACAAAAAGAGGGGGGGGGGTGGAGTTGAACAAAGGGATCGGACGTGGATGACTCTCGTTACGTGCTTTTGCCTAAAATTCCATTTATTTATGCATTCGGGAAGCGGGTTCGGTTCTTCTTCTTTTTGCTCGAAACTTTTGGGTTAAATGGGTCGGGACTCGAAAATGTTTTATGGACGAATAATATCTGCGATGTAGTGGGAAACCATGAGTACCCTTAACCGGAAACATTCTCGGATTAATGAAAAAGATGTCAAGTATGGCCGTGTAGCATTCTAGTTTTTGAACAACAAACTCTTTAAAATTTAATGTGTTTCGAGTAAAAAAGTCTCATTTTGCTTTTTACGCATATGCAATTAATTGAGGCATCCAGACAATTGATAAAATAACCGTTTTATCAGAGTAAAATAATTACCGTTTTTCTTTCGAGACCTGTCGACTTTTAATCTAAAATAATTTATTTATTACAGCCTCGTGCTCGCGTCCGTAAACAAATTCATCATATAATTATCGTGGCTAATTTACATAAGCGATATCAAATGCAGAAAAAAACAAGCAGCTTTGTTAGTTGAAGAGAGTCGACCACGTTCGCGCGAAAGATACGAGCGTAGCTTGGAACACGCGACGTTTCGACTGCTCGCGCTTGTAAATTATTTAGATGCGGATGAGAAAAAAAGAGGGTAGACAGAGGAATGACTAGGTTGGCGCGTACCTAAATATATATTTAAAGCTAAGAGAAGAAAAGTAATAAAGAAATTACACCTGTTGTCAATATGAAACTTAGAGCCTATTATATATAAATAAATCTAGTTCGGTGGCACTAACGGAGCGCCTGTATCGGGAGAAAATCTATTTGAAAATAAGCGTCTTTGCTTTGACGTCGAGTCGCTTTTCTGTAAATACAACATTGTAACATCTATTTTACGCGCGCACACACACACACTCGCACACAAACTGCGTAAATAATGTAAACTGTGTGCACGCGTTAAAGAGAGAACAAACTTGGCGAGATTACGATCGTTCTATACATATATACATACACATTTCTTATATTTCTTAAAAAAAAGGGGAGGGGGAAGCAAGTGATTTATAGTGTCATTATGTACAAAGTTTTGCCGCGCCTATATCGTCGTTTTTGGCTCGTAGATTTCGATCAAAGGGTACTCCTCGCCTGCGGCTCTTTTTCGGATTTCGCACGCGCCCCGGCCTTTTTTTGAATTTAGACTTTTTCGTCCGTGTAGTGCGTATTCTCGGTAACCAAGGTTCAGCGTAGTTCCGTAATGTGCAGGGCGAGCTTTTCTTTCGTATTCTCTTGTTGTTGTTGAAAAATTTTAGGCGTTTATTTGCACGTTTGGCTTTAAGGAAAAACGATAGAAGAGTAAAATTTGCTGTTACGTTTTTTCCGGATGTTTGTCGAAATGAAGATAAAGAAAATATTTATTGTTATTATTATTGACATTATTATCGGTAGCGACATCGACGGTCGGAAACAGAAAAATAAAAGACGGAAAATTGAAAACGGAGGGTTCCGATATAGTAACGTTTTTGTATATTGATTTCTGCTACATGCGGGTCGAAAAGGGGAGAGAAAAAACGCTCGTTTCCATTGTATTCAGCTTAAAAAGGAAAAGAAGAGAAAAACAAAAACAAAAAAAAAATTATTCAAAAGTTGCTAAGAAATCGTTTTTAGAGAAAAATTCCATGTATAGTGAAAATAATTGATATCGATAACGAAACAGGGTAGCTTATCAATTATTTAACGCGGCTGCAAATAAAAGAGAGAGAGAAATTTAGCGTCGTCGCAAAAGGTTTACATAATGGCAGGATGATCGTGAAAGCAAGAGAACAACGCGGCCGATCCATGCCGATGTCAATTCCGAGGTCGTTACGCAAACGACGACGGCATTGATATTGGTGCGCGCAAAGGCTTCAAAAAGGGAGGCTACGGGTGCGGGGATTCGGAGCCTGCAATTACGAAATATAAAATAAATACCGTTTTGTGTGCAGGCTGATCTATGAAACGGCGATACGAAAGTATGAATGAGTGTGTAAATATATATATGAGCTGGAGAAATTGCGCTATCGCGACGAATAATAAAGCCAAGGCAAAGTATTGTAATTTATAGATAGGAGAGAGCAGAGGTATATAAATATATACATATATATAACGACTTTATATAATTGCAGAGAGTCCTGTAAGATAGTATTCGTGTAAATAGACGGAGAAAAGGTTGAGACAAAAAATATTATATATAAGAGGAAAAAAAAGTAATCGCTCGCGCGATTTGTCTCTCTCTTTCTATCGCGTACGTATATTTACGATGTATAAGTTTGGTTAGTTTTGTAATAACTGTGAATCACTATTTGCATGCGCGCATATCCTTCGGTGCTTTGCCGCTGGCTCGACTCCTCTTCACTTTGATCCTCTTGACTTTTCCGTTAGACTCGATGGAAAAGTCGCAAAGAACTTTTTAGCGAATTAGCTTAAATTCTATTGAGGTGTGTTTAATTAGCTTTAATAAACTAAATAATTATCGTTGGTATTTCAATTGATGGGATCTATCGAGTCGAGCCGATGGCAAAGCGATTGATTTATATCTATGAATTGTTTATAACGAGAAAACGAGATTTTATACTGTTATCTACTTAAGACTTCGACGTACTTTTAATTCAAAATGAAGTGTGCAGAAAGAAAATATATATATGAATATATATGAATATACATACTTATAAATAAAAGAAAAGTATAAATATTATAAATAGATATGCAATTACGTACGCACATACTTTGGTGGATCGTCGCGGAGCGGGCTTGAAAAGCTCGGCTGGCGGTGTGAACGGCCGTTGTACAGAAAAGCTAGCGTATCTATACATACACGAAGCGCGTCATTGTAAAGAGAAACCGATGGGGAGAAAAAACAAATAAAAAAAAATTCTTATCGATCCGTGCATGGCACATCCACATAATCTCGCGGAAGAGTCCGTCACTACTCCCATTTCAAACTCGGCACGAGCAGCGTACACATATATATATATATATATATATATATATAAGTAGTGAAACTTGTACGGGTACCGTTGAAAAAGTACTCCAAGTACGAGGGAAATGAATGATTACAATCAATGTACCGGGTGGTCCTAGGCAAATATTACGATTAGAAAAAGTTTATGTCGTTTTTAAGAGTAATCATTAACTAAGGCTAACGATGGTATTAATAATTATTATAACGAAAACTTTAAAATGAAAGATAGGAAAACGAATTGATATAGAAAATTTTTACGCCTTTCGCGCTGCAGGATCACCCTATAGGTATACATGTAATTCATCGGTTATATCTGTCAATTATAATATAAATTCAATTCTATATATGTGCATTTCTTCGCCTTTTAGTACCGAGACGAGTGAACAATCGAGGTGTCATCGCGTGGGTTGACGGGCCGCAGTATCGTTTTCTTCATCGAGCGAGACGCGCTACGTTGATAGGCGACTTTTGCACAAAAAACTAATTACTCGGTAAAATCCCGAGAATGAATTTTGCTTTCTTTTTTTGTTACATATTTATTAAGTAGCTTGATATGCCAGATTTTCTGAGATATATGCATTATTCATAAGATATTACGAATTTATTTGCATTATGAAGCATCCTGTACTTTATTAAAGTCGAATTGCGTAAATGAAATATTTAATTTCGATTACTAATTTCCGGTTAGTTGAGATGCATTTTTATCATTATCAATAATTTTAAAGGAATATTTTCATAGAATTGTAAATTTGAATGAAAATATACGACTTTAAATGAAGATAGTCGAGTAGATACCAAGACTTTTGACTTACTTTATTCATTCACTTAATGAATTTAAGATGATTAATTTGAACAAAACATTGATTATATAATACAATGACCTTTGCGCTAACCTAATACGCTGCCATGTAAGGTGCGAAAATAAAAATAATCATGCATCTTAGTTGCAGCGTATAATCTGTGATAATATAGGAAAGTAGTTGAATATAGCAAATAATTTATATTAAGAGGAAAAAATAAAATAATATAGCCGTTGTTATTCTCCACGTTGAATTGCATTTCAATATTATGTAATATCTCAGAAAGTTTGCCAATCACTATAATGAAAAAAAAATGAAAATAAACAAACGTTGCCTCTTGACTCGATGATTCATTTTTCAGTTTAGGAAAACAAATTAATCACGATTAATAAAAGATAAAGTTAATTTAACTTTTTTAATCAAAAAAGGATTAGCTATCGTCGCTCAAGCAATGATACGATTCGAGAAGTCTTTTCGAGTTTGTTAAACAAATTTTTCGATACTTTACTACATGAAGAGAAATCGTAGAGTAAAAATTACTATTTTTAATTAATATGAAAAATAATATGTATGTATAAAAAATAGCTATATTTTAAAAATTTTTTTACTACAGCAGCAGTTTTTACTATAAATTTCATAGTAAAAATTAATGCAATAGTAGCAATTTTTCATATGTACACATCAATTTGATAAAAAGAAATAAATTCTTAATTCATACTAAAAATTATAATAATCTTTACTATATGATTTCTCTGTGTGTATAAGGGTTACGGCCTATTGTTAATAATTCTTCGCTAATTCTATCGCATCTGTAATGTACGACCCGCTCAAATCATACTTTAATCCAACTAACCACGGCAAGTTTCTATTTCACTACACATTTTCAACGTCATCGTATGACGCGTATTCTGCATAAAACAAAAAGGATTCGTCATGACTCAAAAAATAAAAAATTTGTTTCGAGAAAAAAAAGAAAAAAAATTGCGAGCAAGTTCATAGCTGATCGGAAAGTGACTTTTTAGAATTACGACTATACATCCGCGTAGTGATATATACATGGTAATACTAAATAATAATCTATTTCGAATTCGACTGATTGACACGTAGAAGGAAGATAATAAAATAAAGTAAATAACATAAAACATATATCTCATATTTTTCTCGATGTTAAGCTTTTCTTCAGACGTCTAAAGTTTATGTAAAAAAAAAGGAGAACAAAGCATCACACAACCTAAATTTTCATTGACTCGTTACGCGATTGTATAATAAAAATCTAATTGTACATAAAAATTGTAAGCGAAGAAAGCGATAATCTCAAACGATCATCTTTTTTCTCGTATATACTCTATGCATTCATCCAACCGGAATCGATCCCTAAAACACGGAGAGAATTTTCATAACAAAATTTGGCTGAATCTAGTGGGCATACAAAGATTGTGTTAATAGTTTCGTCGGTGTAAAAGTGTTCTCAACCTGTTAACAATCAACAAAACTGAAATATACTAATTAAAAGCACAATGGTTGAAGATTTCCACTCTACAAAAAACTATTTAACTTATCTACGTATTGCCAAGTTTATACCGAACCTAACGTATCAATATTTGTACACACTTACAATTAGCAATATATTTTCTATAGCGACTTTTATATCAAAAATAAAAAAAAATAAACGTTTAAGTCCATATCAAACAATATTTCTACCGTGACAGAAACCTCGACTAAGGCCACTTGTAGAGCATATAATTATAAAGTATTCTCTCCGTGGAACACATCATTTAGGATCGTTGCACCGAGAGAGGCTCATTTTCTATAATCGGTGAAAGGTGCATATTCCTCTTAGCAATATGTGTGTGTATTCCTGCGCTCAACATTTTTCTCGCCGTACGTAAATAAACAAAAAACGAAAATATATTCAATATAAAGAGAAAACCGACTGGACCAATTTCCAGGCTTAGTCAAAGTCGATTAACAAGTTCCATACGCTGACCGTATGTAATTGAGCTCTGCTTATCGCATTCGTAAAGGAAATATCCTAGAAAACCGGTAGAGCATTAAAATATGTTTTGTGACTTTTCTATGTCGCTTTTACTTTATACAATATTTCAAAGTTATAAATTTAATTAAAAGATGTAACGAACAAAAAAAAACATCGTTTGGATAAATAGCATGAATTAAGTCTCATTAATTAAATCAAATTAGACTAAATTCGTGTGAAAAACGTATCCAGAGTTTTGGTGAAAATAAGTAAATTATAATATCACAGTGAAATCCACGTATGCATAATTATAAATAATTTTTTTAGGGGAGTTATTCACCTATAGAAAAGACTGTACTCTACTCTGCGCAACAAAATAAAATGATTAAAACTAAAATGATCGTTACGCCAAAGCAAACGAGTCAAAGAAAAAATAGAAAATAAAATCAAAATAAAATCGATCGAACGACAAAAGTGTTTTTTAGCCGCGTCAATTTTTCATACTCGAATGCATATAAGTAGATAAGCATAATCATTTTGAAGTCACGGATGCGAAAAATAAGCGATGTAATATCACCGATCGATGAGATTGTCCCTTCAGTATGAAATCTAATTTTGCATTGTAAATACATATGTCGTTCACCAATCGTTTTTTAGGGTGAAACTGCGCGAATTCAGTCTCAATAGACTATAATTAAGATTATAAAAAAAAAAGTTAAATGCGACTTTCACTGCGTATGAGAAGGAAAAAAAATGACAAACGTTGAGTTCTCGTGCACAATGAATTAAGTGACTGCTGCTTCGAAAGAGTTTAAACGGTCGTTCCATATTTCTATATTGAAAGATTGAAAAGAAAAAAAGAAACGAGAAAAAGTAATATCATCAATCGCTTCCTCCTTTACGCAACACTATGATATATAACAAAAACCGATATTGAAAACATTTTATACGTACCTGTAGATCGAAAAAACGAAATGATAAAATTATTAAATATTAGAGAAAAAAAATAAGAGAAAAAGAAGAAGAAAACAAACTTCGAAATATTATGTAAAGAGATTATGAAAAGGTTGCGGTGGGTGCTTGCGTGACAAATTTTTGCACTAGGTACTTCGTGTTCATTATTAAAAAAGAAAGAAGAAGCATAATAAATAATACGAGATCTTCCGTTGATTGATCTCTCTCTCTCTCTATGTGACAGTGTGCCAATACGCGAAAGAAAATGCATTCTATACGTATCGCCTAAAAAATATTCGTCAAAATCTTTATTTTGTCATGATTTTTGGATTTATTTTTTTGAATTGTACGTCGTGTTGACTTTACTTCGAGTTTTCTGCTAAGCTAATGTTGAAGAACATTATTGTATGAAACGAATGTTTTATTCAGGAATATGCGTAAGTTATTTTTATTAATTTGAACATTCGACAAAATTCATATCGAGCTTCTTAGCAGAAAGCTGGAATAACTTTTTGTTGCCAAAGACAATTTTTTTTATTATATATTTTACGTTGTGTATATTTTATTGAGTTTAATGTCGCGCAGCAATTATTATTATTGTCGTCATGATTTGTTGCACCCGCGTTTAAAGTGCTTCAACTCGTGTATTTTTAAGATTAATTTTTTAAACTTCCTCCGAAGACATGCGTATCGATACTTCATCATTATAGATTATTATTTTTTCTCGTTCACAATTTACTTAATCGTTTTACTTTTTCGTTATTGTAATACTCATGTCTATTCGCTATAAGTACGTATTATATTATAATTACGTGCCTTTTGTATATTTTTCATTGGCCTAAATGCGCCACGATATATATAATATTTATAATATGACACACAACGATATATTATGTATTATCGATTGAGCTGTATCAATTTATTTTATACACTTTTTAGGAAGATTATGTATCGCAGCTGTTATTATTATTATTACTATTATTATTATTATTATTATTTCATTAAATCCTGCCATATTCTAATTGTAGTAGATTGTTTTTATTTTCGTTTATTTCCATTTCCTTTTAATAGACATGAGCATGTGCTTTCTTATTTAGATGTTTTTTTAATCAACATCGATAAACTTTGAAAATAAAAGAAAATGCAATATTTTTATTTTCAATTTTAAAAAGTACAAATTAAATATGAATAATTCCAAATTCTATGACCGTAAGCCATGTGCCCATGTCTACGCCTACATTATTATTTAAAATATTTATTTCTGGTAAGTTTATATTTAACAGTTTGGTTTTACCTAATTCTCTCATTTTTAATTCATTTTTTCTAACACCATTAATTCTCTATACGCTTTCGACTTTATCTCCTCTCAAATAAAGAAAAAAAAACGAAAAGAAAAAAAAATTGAAAGATGTGTGATTCTCGCCAGTAGGAAGAAAAATCGCTGTAATGGTTTAATCGAATGCTCATATCTGCATGTGTCTAGTTGTACAAAATAAAAAATTAAATAAGTAAATAATAAACTGCTCTAAAAGAATCTTGTATTATATGAGACGATTTGTATAATCGAGAACGAGCAGTCGATTCGTTAGGAAAATGAATTAAAAAATTAAATAAATAAATAAAAAATGTTTGACTTTTTAACTCATGTTGAGTCTTATCGCGCTTCATTGTGAAGGTTTATGCGCGCGCGCCTGTATGATGAGAAAAAGAGTTATATAAATACATATGGATATAATAGCCAGCGAGCGAGCCGAAAGGGATGCGCATTCTTTTTTCTCGATTGCCACACGAGAGTCGATGCGCCCTCGGAGAAAAAGTCACGCTGGAACGTCCTTTAGCGGTGAACCGAACCTGCATCCAAAAGAAATAACGATCGCTCTTTTCTTTCACGAACAATTCCTTTTTAATGTGAAACAAAGGCAAGATACACTTCTGTAATAAAAAAATAACGAGGGAGCGCGGTTACGTCGAGAAAGGACCGTGATCTTTGCAATTAAAATCATTACTTAAAGAAATTCCTTGTCGCGTGTGGTTTTTTCTCCGAGGACGCGGATTCGAATCCTCTTGCGGCGCGTACACTGCACCTTTCGAATGTCGAAACGGGCGTGACGCGTACGCGGCAGGGATCGCTTTGGGAGCCGCGTAAAAAGAAAGGCCGAGACGACGACGACGACGCCAAAAAGCAGGAGATGCATATATTAACATTGTAAATAGTCGGAAAAGTCTTTGTGTGAATCAAACCGTGGACTTCGTTTTGTATACACATCGTATTTTTTACATGGATGCTTTGTGTGAAACATTTTTCAAACCTTCTTCGGTACATGTGTACGTATAAGTTTTACGTGTATTATATGTACGACTATAGTCGTATACGTATGATTTTTTTCTATTTTAGCGGCTGAACGCCGTTGAAAATAATAAAACGGAGGCTCTAAAAGCGATCCTTTCGTCGGTACTGCTCGTGAGTGTTTTAGATTGAAATATTATATATTTATGTATATATGTACCCATATATACATACATATATACATATATACATCGGATTATTACTATGTCTACATTCCTTTAACAAATCTACCACTATTACTTTACAAAGCTATCTGTACATACAAATTTTATATTCCTGCGAAAAATAAAAAAAAAATAATAAAATAAAAAAGAAAACATGTCAAAACATCTTTGCAATTCATTGACTTTGTAGTGACAAGCTCATTTGTTGTAAATAAACATAATTTTCGAATTTTTCAATAAAAAATTTTAAAAATCACTAAAACTTATGGAATTTTATTAAACCAGATGAATGTGCATAATTCTTTTAGTCTTATTTCATTTAAAAAAAATTTTAAATAAATTAATTCTGATTTATTGAAATAAAATAAAATTATAAGTAATATTGATATTTTTTTAAATGGTAAATTTAAAAAATCCAATAATTTATACGTATGAAAGTGATAAAGAAATATTACTTTGTTTTTTTATTCTATATGTTTTATTATACTTCTTTTATCAAGTACATAGTAATCTTTACAAAAATGTATCAATCATTTAATCATTGGTTTAATCTAATTTTTTGTACAAATCACAATTTATAACAATTGATTAAATCGACAAGTATTTTAATATTAACAGCAAAGAAGACAATTCCAGCAGCCCAAATATAATCAAAGGAGTTCATCCCCTTGAATTCTAGTAAGTATGCAGCAAATAACCACAAACTTTGACTCGCTATCCAAGCTGCCAGTAAGAAAACTGTTCTTGTAAGACTCATTTTCAAATATGGCAAACAGATTGGAAGTAGAGAAAGGAACCAAAAAAAGTATTGAGAAGTCATAACAGGATTGAATGTCACCATTGTTATTGCTTGTGTGAACAAGGCAAAAGGTAATTTTTCCTTTGATGAATATCGAAAAGCTAAAGCTACTAAGATAGACACTTGAGGTAAGAATGTGAAAAATTTCTGTACAAGATTAGGACCTTCATTTGCAGAAAGATAAAGCATGTAGAAAAATACAGAAAAATTGTGTCTGACATCCTTTCTGACTAGATGATAGATAAAACTTTCATCTAAAAATTTTTTCCCATAAAAGGCATAACATATTGCTGTTAAATCAAATAAAGCTAGTGCACATGGTATAACTAGCTTCAACTGCCTTCGATTTGGTATGAATAAATTTTTCTCTTGTAAACAAAGATACATGACAAGACTAAAAGCAAGTGGATATAGTCTAAAATGTATCGACAAACCATGAACTATTCCTGCCATAATAATTTGATCATTTTGTAATAAATACAAAGTCCACAGGACTAAGTAGACTGCCAAAGAATCAGCATTTCCTCTAGTCGATATAACTATTGCTAAAGGATTGTACAGCCATAAAAGTGCACACAGATTGGCAGTTTGTTGTTTAAAATTTTGGCAAATGAGAATTTTTCTCATTATTTTAGCTACTAATATATCGATAACTGAAAAAAATACTTTACCGCAATCTTGATGTAAGTATATATTAGGGGCCATTAATATAGCTAGTAAAGGTGTATATCTATATGTATGACGTTCGTATGGTGATCCTCCTTTAGTTATATATCGTGCTGCATCGGTATATACTTTATAATCTATATCAGTATACGGTACTTTGAAATATTTATCATGATAATTTGCATAGGTTATGAGAAGAAGTCTCACTACAAAAGCAATTGCACAGTGAATTTGAAATGACACCATGTTACTTGTTTCCATCATTTTTTTCTTTGGCACTACAATTTTACTAGCCTTGGTAGTAGGTGCAATGTGTTTTGTCATAGTTATGCAGTGCTTGTTATTAGTTTTATAATTTTATTTTATTGTATGCTGCTGCTTTCAGAATACAAGTTTTGAATTTATCAAATTCATTTTTACAATCATCTTTTTGTAAATTACGCTTGTTTATCACACAAGTAGCATACTGTGAAGCTGATTCTCTACACTGCACTACTAATGCTGGATATTTCCTAATTCTTTCTTTTGCTCTTTTCACTGCATCCATACTGTGCTTATCACTGAATAGTCAAGCCTAGTTTTTTCTTTAAAGCAATGTTTTCTTCCTCTGAATGTGTTAATGAATATATGAGAGGAGACAATGTAAAGCAAGTACCAATTATAGTTCCAGTTATAATAAAAAATCTAGGATAACGATATATAATTGGTAAATCTTTCAATAATGGTCTTCTATTATAACTATTGTATTTTATTTCCTTTGGTCGAAATACAGGCATCTTTTACTTTACAGTTGTTCTCTGAAAAAAGAAAATAAATAATTGTTAATTATGAAATAAATTTTTTAAATTTGATAAAATAGTTTTCATTAACAAATTGAAAATTTTTTTCAATTAATAATTCAATTCAATTATTAATTATAAATCAAAGTAAATGTCCTAATTTTGATTACTCCACATCGAAAGAACATTTTTAAATATAAAAAATGTCAATAAATACTAACTGCGCTAAGCAAAATCGACTTACATAATCAACAGTTTTGTGCTCATATGGTTTAGACGTATCAATACCTTCACAAACAAGAGAAATAGAGGAATTTTTAATACAACACTGCCTTAATTTTTCAATAACGCTTTCACATCTAGAGGGTTGGTATACGTTGTCTGAAGTAAAATAAATTCAGTATTCAAAATTTAAGGTTATATTCTCAATTACTGCAAGCTTCATAAATTGTACTAACCTTTTAAACATGTTTGTAGTTCACAAGCGAACTTCTTGCAAGGGTCAGCTGTTGTCATTCAAAGTGTCTGAAGAAAAATAAGAAATTTTGAATATATTGAGCTAATAAAAGATAAATTAATCACGTACTTACTTTTTATAATTATAGTAGCCGACGGGAATCCATGCAAGAAGATCATATATATATATGCCCGGCATAGGGGCATACCAGCAGGCTGACGCAACAGTGACAGCACTCTCCCGATAAGCACGCAATGTTTACTGGGTATATGGTATGAAAAATCTGAAGCAGCAATTCATACCATGGTAATGTAGAATTTTACTTGATTTACTGTTGCAATATACTTATTGTAGATAAAACAGAATTATATTACCAGTAGATAAGTGCGCGCATGCCGTGCAGCTTATTACTGTCGGTTATGTAGAAGTATACATTATCGTTAAAAAAATTTATTTTTTTACCACATGCAGATAAGTAGATATTTTTAAATTATTTTATTGGTATATACACAAAAATTACAGAATAAATGTTTCAAAAAGTTCGAAGTAAACTTTTTACCTCTTGAGTTTTTCATATAATAGTAGCACAAGATGGTAATGAAGATGAAGATGCAAATATATTTTAAGAAGGAATGTAATAATATAATAATTTGCGCTGGTGCTATATTTATCCAAGATTTATTTGACTGGAAAATTAGTTCTAGTTAAGTTAGTTTATAACATAGTTTTACACACCGGACCTATACACAGGTAGCCCTGACTACTTACCTCTATAGGAAGTTGATAGCCAAGACACATTAAATGTGCCTGAAGTGAGACTAACACGTATTACTATATATTACTCTGGTTTAAATAAATTAAATTAAATTAAATTAAAATATAATTAAACTCAGTAACTTTTGAAACGTTTACAAGCAATTGAGGTTGCAAACTGTCAATACTAGATATTTTTTTAAATATATTTTTATATTCGAATAAGAATTATTATTTAACGCTCCATGATAAAAAATTAAAATTCTAAATAAATAAAATTATTCGAAAATATTTTTTATTTTATATTTGTAATAAAAATTGTACAATATAACATAAAAATGTTTTTTATAATACTTTGAAATATCATTCAAAATTGTATACAGCTACATTTATATTAAACTTTTTCATTCCTATGTTTTCGTTTTGTTCATCTCTACGAAAATCAAATATGTCTGAACACGAAAGTTAAAATTTTGTGAGAAAAACACGTAAGGCCTTTTGTACAAGTTACCCTTTTTATAAATTTAGTTATATGCACGTATTTATAAATAAATTTATAAATGTAAACAAAATGTAATTAATTGTCATTGTTATTGTATTAATAGATACATTAATTTATAAAATTAAAAAAAAATGAGTTATTTATTAAGAAAAAGTACGTATTAAAATTTTAAAAATGTTCCAATACAGCTTTTACATACATTTTTTTAGATCTATATATATATATTTTCTCATTTCAGTCGGTCCATAAGGCCATTTTAAAGAGTTTTAAAATAATTTCCAAGTTTTGTCAGACCGGTGTGTACATAAAAGGAATGCTCTTGTCTTAATATTTTTAGTGAATAAATAAAAGTAAATATGAAATATAACAGAAAATAAAATTGTATGATACATTTTTCGTATGTGTCCGAAAAAGTTATACTTAAAATTAAAATTTCCCAAAAATGTATTGTCAACGCCGCAGTCTTAAACCACATCCCATCATGAAACTACGTTTGATAAATTTTTCCAGGTGCACCAACACCCATCAATTCATTACTCCAATCGCATATTATTTCAGTTCTGAGAGAGCCATCATCCACCGAAATAACAGAAAATTTTCAATAATAACCCACAGTAAATGCTAAAGGATCTCACGACGGCCGCGCGCGCGATCTCTCGCCGGACGAAAATTACAAAAGTTCCGAAATCTTTAAGAATAACATCCACCTGTTTTTTCAACTAGAAAAACTTCCAACTCAATTAGCAAGCCCGTCGGGCCCGAAAATTTCACAGCCGAACTTTAATCCACGAGCGCGCGCTCTCTCGCATTGTGTCGCGCTATATACTGCGACGAAAGAACATCCAAGTCCTCTCAAAACATCCTTCTCCCCCCATCATAAGTACTCGGGCGCGCTAGCACGCGCGAATTCGCTTCGAATTTCAATCCGCAAGCTCTCGCCTGCTCGCCGCACCGAGAAACTATATCGGCCCCCGAATCTTGAGAAAATATTTTTCTTCGTCTCCCCGAGATTCGATCTCTCCGAAAAAATAGTGGATCCGATCCTCCCGAATCCGAGCTGAATCTCGCAGGGACTGGTCGGAAAAGCCGCCGCCTCTTTTGTCAAGCCTCGGAGCCTGCGCCGAAAAGGTCCTAATACTTACATATACCTGCGAGAGCGAGCGCGCGCCTACCGAAAAGGACCGGGGCGCGCGCCTTTGTCCCATGATGCGCGCGAGCTCTAGGCAGATAGGAAATGAATGGCTCGTCGTTATACTCGAGAATGAGCTGGCCGCGTGGTGGGGGTATACCGATGCCGTCTGCTCCCCTCCCGCCAGCAGCAGCACGTCGCGCGCGTATACTGAACCTGCAGCAGCGCTCGCGTACGTGTTCCCCCACTCCGCGGGTGCAGCGAACACGCGCGCGCGCGCGCGGCGACAACAACCCTCGTGCGGTGGCGCGCCCTGCCGCTGCCTCGGGGTAGTTCCTCGGCACCCCCACCACTGCCGAGCCGCCGCCGCCGCCGCCGCCGCCGTCGCCGCCGCTGCGAGCGGGAGTACGGAGAGCGCGGATACACTAGTCGACGCGTCACCGCCGAGAGATCAGTTCGAGTCGAGCATGCGGCCAGTGAAGGTCGGCCTTACGTGGTTCAAGAAAGTCGCGGTGCCGTTCGAGCATCTCGGCCCAGCTCTCGCTGCAAGTTTAGAGAGTATGCTCGGCTCGTTGTGACGAGTTCGGAGCTTTGGACTCGCGCGACTTCGCCAACTGGCTCATAAAACATAACAAGGCATTTGGCGAAGCGCGAAACTTACGTTTCACGTAAACATCAAACACACGTACAAGCAGCTCTGGATTACGAGAGCAGAAGTACAACAAGACGCGCTCAAGTTGAAAGTTTTTCAAGAGTTTTGAAAACGCGAGTTTTGGTGCGCGCATTATTCCTGATTATCAGCCTGCTAAAGTGCTAAAGTGCAAGTGTGTTTTTGTAGAAAACGAAACTCGCGTTTTATTAAAAAAGAGTGTTACCTACAAGCAGGCGAGGAAGAAGGAGAGAAAGGGAGAGAGAGAGAGCCATGAGTCGACTCTTGTTCACGTGATAGTCGAAGAGGGCTGAAAGCGAAGCGCTGGCTCTCTCGGGGCAAGAAGCCGAGCCCCTTGAATCCCCGTTGGTTCCTAGCACGAAGCGGCAGCAGGAAAAATGAAGATCCTCGCAGCGTTGCTGTTGCTGCTGGTCGGGTACGCGAGCTGCTCGTGCCACTGGTCGAGCGACGGCAACGACACGCGCTCTGCCGTCTGCACGCTCCGCACCCTCGACCCCTCGGCGATGGCCGCACTCTTCCCCTCGCTCGAGGGCGCGCTCAAGCTTCGGCTCAGCTGCAGCAGCGTCCACCACTTTGAAAGCACGATCACGGGCGAGAGCTGGCACAGGCTCAGCGGACTCAGCGAGCTGAGCATCGAGGGCTGCAAATTGCTGCGCATACCCGAGGCTGCCTTCCAGCCGCTCGCCGAGCTCAAGCGACTCACCATCCAGACACTCAACGTCGAGTGGGGAGTGACCAAGAGCCTCGAGCTGGCCAGCGACGCGTTCGCCGGGCTCCGAGAGCTCCAGGTCCTCGAGATCATCGACAGCAATCTCAAAGCGCTGCCCCACAACCTGCTCTGCGGCCTCAGCAATCTTCAGGTGCTCAACCTCACGGGCAATCAGTTCTCGAACGTCAGCGACGTCGGCTTCGCGGAGAACCGCGCCAACCGCGCCGACTGCCACACGGACATCCGCGCCCTCGATCTCTCGCGCAACGAGCTCCGGAGCTTGCCCGAAGACAGCTCGCTCTCCAGCCTGAGGCAGCTGCAGGAGCTGATGCTTCAACACAACTTCATCGACGACATCAGCAGCGATGCGCTCACCGGACTTACCAGCCTGCGTGTCTTCAATCTCAGCTACAACAACCTCAACAGCCTGCCAAACTCGCTGTTCGCCAGCACCCGCGATCTCCGCGAGATCCACCTGCAGTTCAACCAGCTGCGCGAGCTGCCGAGAGGCACCTTCACACGGCTCGAGCAGCTGCTCGTGCTCAACCTGGCCGGCAATCGGCTGGGCAGTGACTTTGTCAACGAGACGACCTTCGTCGGCCTCATCAGGCTGATTGTCCTCGATCTCTCTTACAACTCGCTCACGCAGATCAGCGAGCTCATGTTCAAGGATCTGTTTTTCCTGCAGATCCTCGATCTCAGAAACAACTCGATCAGCCACATCGAGAGCAACGCCTTCAGGCCGCTCTACAATCTGCACACACTCGAGCTCTCGGACAATCGGCTTCACGCCGTCGGACCCCAGCTCTTCAACGGCCTCTTCGTGCTCAACCGCCTAACGCTCTCGGGCAACATGGTCAGCAACATCGATCCGGTTGCCTTCCGCAACTGCTCAGACCTCAAGGAGCTCGACCTCAGCGGCAACGAGCTGACGAGCGTGCCCGAGGCTCTGCGCAATCTCGCCTTTCTCAAGACCCTCGACCTCGGCGAGAACAAAATCACCGATTTTCACAACGGCTCGTTCCACAATCTGCACCAGCTGACCGGGCTCAGGCTGATCGGCAACGAGATCGGCAATCTGACGCGCGGCATGCTCTGGGATCTGCCCAATCTGCAGATTCTTAACCTGGCGCGAAACAAGGTCCAACACGTCGAGCGAGACACCTTCGAACGCAACGTCCGACTCGAGGCCATCAGGCTCGACGGCAACTTCCTCTCGGACATAAACGGTGTCTTCTCCGGCATCACGAGCCTCCTGCTGCTCAACCTCTCGGAGAATCACATCGAGTGGTTCGACTACGCGTTCATCCCCAGCAATCTCAAGTGGCTCGACATCCACGGCAACTTCATCGAGAAGCTCGGCAACTACTACAAAATTCGCGACCAGAAGGTCCGCACCCTCGACGCTAGTCACAATCGCATAACCGAGCTGACTCCGCTCTCGGTCCCCGACAGCGTCGAGCTGCTCTTCATCAACAATAACTACATCAGCAACGTCAGGCCCAACACGTTCACGGGCAAGGTCAACCTTACCCGCGTCGACATGTACGCCAACATGATTGAGACGATGGAGCTGGCCTCGCTTCGTCTGACTCCGGTGCCCGAGGGCAAGTTCCTCCCCGAATTCTACATCGGCGGCAATCCCTTCAACTGCAACTGCTCGATGGACTGGCTGCCCGTCATCAACAACATGAGCGCCCTGCGCCAGCACCCGCGCGTCATGGACCTCGACAACGCAATGTGCCGTGTATCGGGTCCCCGTGGCACCGCTATCGTGCCCGCCAGCCTCGCCAAGCCCGAGCAGTTCCTCTGCCGCTACGAGGCCCACTGCTTCGCCCTCTGCCACTGCTGCGACTTTGACGCCTGCGACTGCGAGATGACCTGCCCCTCGGACTGCAAGTGCTACCACGACCAGACCTGGAACACCAACGTCGTCGACTGCTCGGGTCTTGGAAGTCGCGAGATTCCCCGGCGCATCCCCATGGACGCGACCGAGGTCTACCTCGACGGCAACGATCTGCGCGAGCTCCAGAACCACGTGTTCATCGGGCGCAAGAACATGCGAGTGCTCTACGTCAACGGCAGCGGCATCGAGTCCATCCAGAACCGCACCTTCAACGGCCTCAACAATCTGCAGGTTCTCCACCTCGAGGACAACCGCATCCACGAGCTCAAGGGCTTCGAGTTCGAGCACCTGGCGCATCTGCGCGAGCTCTACCTTCAGAACAACCTGATCAGCTACATCGGCAACCTCACGCTCTTCCCGCTGCGCTCGCTCGAGATCCTGCGTCTGCACGGCAACCGGCTGGTCACCTTCCCCGTCTGGCAGGCGACCCTCAACACCCAGCTCACCGAGCTCTCCCTCGGCGGCAATCCCTGGTCCTGCCGCTGCAAGTTCCTGCAGGAGCTGACCGCCTGGGTCTCCGACAACGCGCACAAGGTCATCGACGCGAACGACATGTGGTGCTACAACAACGAGGTCAGGCCTGCCTACCGTCGCCGGCTCAACGTCAACGAGACCGCCTGCTCGGACTACTTCGCCCAGGGTGGCGTGATCGAGAGCATAATGGTCTCGGATTACCTGCCCATGGTCGCCGCCACCCTCTCCGCCATCCTCCTGCTCCTCGTGCTCGCCGTGCTGGCCTTCATATTCCGCGAGCCGGTGCGCACCTGGGCGTACTCGCGCTACGGGGTGCGCTTCTGGGCCAAGGCGGCCGTGCCCGAGGACAAGGAGCGCCTCTACGACGGCTACGTCTGCTACAGCCCCAAGGACGAGGACTTTGTGCTGCACACCCTGGCGGTCGAGCTGGAGCACGGAGTCGGTGGCCTGAGGCTCTGCCTGCACCATCGCGACCTGCCCTGCCTGAGGGCGGCCGCCCCCGTCGTGCTCGAGGCCGCCGAGGCCTCGAAGCGCGTGGTAATCGTGCTGACGCGCAACTTCCTGCAGACCGAGTGGTCGCGCTTCGAGTTCCGGGCGGCGCTGCACGAGGCGCTGCGCGGCCGGCCCGGGCAGCTGGTCATCGTCCAGGCGGGCCCCGTCAGCCACGAGGCCGAGAACGACCTCGAGCTCAGGCCCTACCTGCGCACCGCCGTCATCCTGCGCTGGGGCGACAAGAGATTCTGGGAGCGGCTGAGGTACGCCATGCCACCTGGGGACGCGCTCAGGCGCAAGTCCTCCTCGCTCTACAGGCGCAACGTCAACACCTACACGCTCGAGGGCCGCCCGGAGAAGGGCACCTCGAGCCTCCGGGTCTCGGAGCACATAGCCGCGGGCCACCATCCGCTCTTCAAGGACCAGTCGGAGCTGATGCAGGCGCCGCCCGCCTACTCGAGCAACGCGACCCTCGGCCACAACAACGCGGCGAACCACGCCAGCAGGATCGCCGAGGCTCAACAGCAGCAACTGCAGCTGCCGCACCATTTGGGCAACACCGGCACGATGATCGGCCGGGGAGTGGATAATCATCCGGCGAGCGGCGCCAGTCCGAGTCCTCGGCTGACGATGAACCGGGCCTACCAGGACCCGTCGATGGACGGGCCGAACGACGGCAGCAGGCGGCCCCTCTCCGAGCACATCTACTCGTCCATCGACTCGGACTACTCGACCCTCGAGAGGAACGCCTGGAGGCAGCACGCGAGCGGCCAGCACCATCAGCAGCAGCAACAGCAGCCGCCGCAGTCGGGGCAGGCCTATCTCGTCTAGTTGCAGCCGAGGCCGCGCTCTGATAATGCAGCAGACCTCGCCCCGATCATGCAAACCGTTACGCCTGCCCTGCGGGATCTAAAGGATAAAAGAGAAGAGAGAAGAGGGAAGAGAGCAGCAGGGAACACGACTACACCACGGCCGTTTTAACGATCGCTTCCTCGCCAATAAACCGCGGATATACGTAAAGGTTTCTCGCTCCTCTATGGGGCGCAAGTGTATGTATATGTGTGCGCGCGCGTTGATATCTGATTCTGCGATTGTTCCACAGGCGCGCGCGCGCGCGCGCTCCCCGACGGTCGTGGACCTCGCGAGAGGGGAAAATTCACGTTTCTGTAACTGTGTGCGCTTCGTATATTGTAAAAGCTGCGACGTGTTTTTCGCCTGATGCTGTTGTCGTTTTTTCTCCCCTTGTATAATATACTTTTTTTTCGTCCTCTCGAACTCTGTCGGTTTCGCGATATACGTAAAAGTGGTGCATTTCAGTTCTGGTACTGTAATTACCTTTCTTTTGTATTGTCATTCTTCTTGTTTTCCTCGGAGAAAAGAGGAAAGAGTCTTCGGATTTGTAATATTTGTTTTTGTATATTGTATAACTGCGCATAACGATATGCGGCTTGTCGCGAGTGCTCGAAAGAAAACGAAAGGGTCAAAAAAAAAGGAAATTGTTTAAGTGAATATGAGTTGGACAAAAAAAAACAAATGTGTTTTGTTCGGTGAAAGAAAAAAGAAAACGAAAGAACAGTGCAAAGAAGATGTATTTTATGGACTGGTATAAGCGTAAGTACGGATAATAACGCGGCGACAATTTTCTTTTCCTTTTTTTCTGTAATAAAAAAAAAGAATCAACTCGTTTCGTCTTTTTTCGACTAGCTCCGCGAACTGCCGATGGCCTACCTCGCCAAAATGACTAGTGGTATGCATGTATGCGTGTGTATAAATGTGAGAAAAAAAACGCTTTTACTTAATGAATATATTATATATATTTGCTTAATTGAATAATGTGTTGCGCGGAAACGGGCGCCTCGACCACGGCATCTCGTCTCTACGCGTACCTACACACGGCTGTACATACTTATTTAAAAGATTCAAGAACGAGAACACGCGAAAGAGAGACGATACTGTAAACGACGTACGATGTTCTGTTTTTTTTTCTTCGATCGCGCGATTAATTATAGGTCTATATGTGAATGTGTGAAAGTGATGATGAAAAGGCGCTGGATTGGAATGCGAGGGTGTGCTTTTTTCGTGGAGTTTGGAAGAGCGAATTTAAACGGTAGGAAAGTCTTGGAACTTTAGATAGGCAATTTTTTATAATTTTATATTGACTGCTGAACGAAGGCTGTTGTACGATATGTAAATATGTATTTACGAATTAATCTTTCGCCTCGTGTAAGATATATTCTCGACTTTTAGGTTCTCTCGGAATTAAGAAAGCAAAATGGAAATTAAATGCGAAATGAAAAATGGAAATTATGTCATATTTCACGATCACGCAAAAGTATACATGCATTGCGTGTATGTATGC
Organism: Eupelmus azureus; assembly: GCA_030522685.1. Classification (NCBI taxonomy): domain Eukaryota; kingdom Metazoa; phylum Arthropoda; class Insecta; order Hymenoptera; family Eupelmidae; genus Eupelmus; species Eupelmus azureus. Next base: position 13,645 of record JAPYZA010001127.1, on the reverse strand, counting down.
ACACGCGAATGTGTATATAAATATACATACATAATATTTGCTAAACTCCAATTATTTAATTTATGTGAATAAATTTATAACTTACGTTATTGTTTCAAAGTAAACAAATCTGTCTTATGATTTTACCTCAATTCCTTATTACATCCTCTTGAATTACCTAGACCTTAAATCCTTGAAAAAATGAATTCTTTCTCTAAGTAATTAAGAAAATAAGCATGATAGATATATATTTAATAAATCCTTCACTCAATTATTACTATTTAACTTGACTAACAGAGTCATTAATTAATTACATTAAATTTTGTTAAATTTATTCAATGAAAAAGTACATTAAACTCATTTTACCTAAAAAAAAAGAACTAACCCAAGTCCAAAATAGAAAAACCTGGGAGCGCCAATACGATTTCATTAATAAAAACACATTACCGCACGCTCCAAGAGCCGGGCGCAGAAGAGAGGAGAGAAAGCAGTCTTGCAACAACTCTCGGGAGAGAAAGAGAAAAAGAAGCGCGCGCGGCTGCGCCCTTAAAATAACAGCGCCCGAGCGGCATCATCATCGGCGCACATGGCTTGCCGACAGATTGCCGAAGTTTAAGTGCCCCGCTACGGAGATAAGATTTAATATTTGCTCTGTAAACAGGCGAGAGAACTCGCGCCTCTATATATACTAGAACACATTGGCACGAGAAAGAGAGAGAGCACATATAGATATAGCGGTGCCATTGAAAACTAGGTCCGATCGCCCATTTGTACAATCGAACCGTTGATTCGTACAAGCGGAAACGCGCTCGATTAGTCGATTCCGGCCGCGCGAGCATCGGAATGAAGAGCCGCCGCGCGATGTATAGAGCTGATCATATATGTATATATAGATATATGATCGGGGGAGGGCAACGCACACTTTGCCGGGATCATTAGTTTCTCGAGTGCGGAGGCGGACAAGTGCGAGTCGATAGCTATTCACTTTTTGAATCGTTCGAAATTCGCGCGCTCGCAAGCTCTCGCAGCTGCGCACGACGGGCCTTTCAAATTATTAAGTTCTCATTAAGCGCGGCTGATTGGAAAATTATCGGGCAAACGAAGTTGTTTGGATTAATTTGGATTTCGAGAGCTCGCCCGTGCGTTCGGCTCCATTATATTTGTTTAATTATCGAGGTAAGGCTACTTATAGCTTTTTTGAATTGAAGCTTCTTATTGAGCGCACTTAGCAGTAATGAATTATAAGAGACTACAATAATGCATGCTTTTTAATTAATATGATGTACACTTAAGAGTCTGACCTACTTGTTTAATCTTCAGCCAATTCAAGCTTTCGTTTTCTTCCTACACTTGCGAGTTTTAAATAAACTCATTTTTTTATCTTATTCATATATTATATACATATGAAAGTAGTCGCTTGAAGCGTTAGTAAAAAAGAGCTTTATCAAATGCACTTTCAAAAAGCCGGCTCTCAAGCCCGCAATGCCATTTGAAAAAATGACTCTCATTCCGCTCGAGCACATCAACATTAAAGATACACCTCACCGGTCGCGCAAACGTCACCGCAATAAGCATCGCAAGAGCAATCTCAAATAATCCCGCAGCACTTTTATAATCCACGCACTTGCCTTATTTATATATATCCATACAAGCTCCTCATCGGAAAATGCTTAATCCGCAAGCTCGCCTCATCGAGCGTAGCTTAATTTTTCAAATTCACTAAAAGCTCGCGCTTAGCTTTTCACAGCGCGAGCAAAAAAAGTGGCGCGCGGGCGGCCAGAATATTAGGAGCGCAGCGCAGTGCTATAGTCGCGTGTCGGCGATTAATCATCCGGCTCCCCAAACGCGGCAAGCCGCTAGAGCGCGAACGATCTCGTTTCCGCGACTTCCGACGTGTCGTAACAATTTGCGCACGTCATAGCGCAGAGCATTCGACTTATATATATACAGCCGCACGCACACACGCACGCGTATAAGCAGAAAACGCAAAAATGGCGTCGATTAGCATCGTCTCGTTTTGCGGCTGAAAGTAGAGCTTATTAACGGGGGGTGGAGGCGGCGCTCCGATTAGCATCTCGGTCCTTTCTCTGCTATCTCCTGCGCCGAGGAAAAACAAAGCCCGAGGAAAGAAAGAAAAGGGGGACAAATAACGTTGAGCTTAGCGTATACATATACATGCACGCGCAGCAAGTATTATACTCGCGACGAAGTTATCTGGCTTTCGTGCGGGGAAAGCTCTTTCCGTTTCTTTTTTATCATTTTCATTATTCAGCCCCGGCGCGCGCGGAATTAGTCCGGCTCGAGATTGCACGCACGCGCGCCCCAGCGTTGCTGGGGGGACTGGAAGGAAATTTTTCTCCTCTCTTTATACACTTATATAACAGTCCGAGTGATTATTCGGGCTTTAGCCGCGCGGATAATTAATTTGATTATTTTATGTGCCAGAGCGGGCCCGGCCGAGCACTTTGTTAATTTTATCGCGCTGCGTATATAGGGCTCTTAATCGCACTAAAAACGGGTAATTAATGATGCTTAGAACGAGCGGCCCGAGCAACACGTGAAATAACGTGAGTTATAGTGGAAGTTCTCGCGTTTGGTAACGAATTGAAGCCAGCGAGAAAGGGCTTTTTAGAAGCAGCCAAGCTGCGGGCTCGATGAAGGAGAGGGATTAAAATTCGTCAAAAGCTTGCCTGATTAATTATTCTGATAAGTGGCATATAATCTGCTTGTTTCTTTGTTGACCAACTTTTCGTTGTTTTTTTTTCACTGCTTTTCATTGAAAGCTTTTGGGTGAAATATTTCAAAGGACTTTTTTAAAAACGCCAATATCGATTACCTTTTATTTGATTGTATAATCCAGATTGATTTAGTAGTTTGATTGTTCCGTAGATTTCAGAGATAACTACAGTTGAGTATATTTTTCATATTTTTGAGAAACTGACGTTTTTATGTAAATATAAAAGGTGTGCCCGAGATCGGAAGAAATGCGTTGAGATCTATCACTTAGCTAATTCATTATGACTCTAAATTCGCATGTGATTATGTTCATAACTTTAACATATATATGATTTTAATTTTGACTTGTTGCAAAGTTGTTACAAACTTACTACACTAAAATCTCCTAGAAATGAACATGTTATCTCCTTTTCCTTTCATATTTTATTTGATATTAATAATAACAGAACTGTAATTTAAGGTAAAAGAACGTATCAAATGCTAATTATTTGTCGAAGCGTGATCTATTTTAATCGTCCTATGTTTCATTATAATTTTTCCAATTAATGGTTTTTTATCCAACATCGAACTAAACAAGTTTCTAAGTAAATAAAACCAATTAAAATTATAATTATTATATTTATTTAAATTACAGTGGACACGTCGAAAAATTTAGAAAGTAATCGTCAAAAAATAAACGTGTTTCCATTTTAACAAAATTAAATATTTATTAAATATCAACTTTACAGATATCAAAATCAAATAAAATCCAAATATCAAAAATTTCTCTCAAACACCCCAAAAAGTTGTAAATTTTATATTAAAAAAAATTTACTTAACAAGGTATCGTCGGAAAGCGCAAATAAAAAAAAAATATTTTAATATTCTTTCTTTTCCGCTTTTTATTAATATCTGCACGATAAATTTAAGACAATTTATAACACTTGAGTAATAAATAAATTTTCATCTTTCATCTTCCTCCTATTATATAAAAAAAGGATTTCCGCTCCAGCGTGCGAATTCTTTCCTCATATATCGATGAAAAGCCGGGCAATCGAGTAAAATCGTTCGAGAGCTCTCGCAACCGCTAAAAATTTCAAAAGCGCATAATCCGCGGAAATAAAAAATATCGTCTAAAATTATATCACCCCGCGCCGATACGTTTCACTGCGAGATTAATTCCGGCTTAACCCACATTTCGCTCCACGCATTCAAGCTCCCAACTCGTCAGTTATTCTCTCGGAGCTCTGTGACAGAAATTTTTTTTTTTCATAGCTGAAGCTGCGCACATCCGAGTCACGCATACCACATAGAGATAGAGCAAGAAGCATTTTAATATGGTAGTGGGAGCAGAGCTCGGCCAATCCGTCTATACCTATAGCTCTCTACCCTCTGCGCTTATACGTATATACGCGGACGAGCGCGGGACAAGCGAGCATCGATCCGCTCGCGGGGCATCTTCATTATTAATGCGGTCTCGCTGCTGCCTATAGCTTATGGGCTGCGCGACCCATCGCTTTTTTGAAGAATCGCAACTCCCCCGTTTTTTTTCTCTATCCCTCTCTCGCTCGCTCTCATAGCTGTGCAGAGCGAGGCTATATATATAGGTGCGAGGCTGGTCAATGCGCTCTTGAGCAAATACGCGCTTGATCGCGTATATACGGTCAGCTCGCTTGATGGGATAGAGAAAGAGAGTGAGATAGGCTATAGGTGTGAGTCGATCCGCGCTGGAGTCTCGCAGCCAACGGGGGTAAGGGACGAGGAATTGCCGGGAATTAATTATCATTGCGAGGGCGGTAGGGGTGATAGTGTTTTAATTTATTTGTTCTTCTCGGAAGTGAATGTGTCACGTTCGTGTTTGTGCGTGCGGCTCGGTGTAATATGTTATGTAGCTGCGCGAGAGAAAAATTTATGCGTTCATTCGCGATCAACGGATTTTATTCAGCAAGTTTTTATGGGGACTGTTTTAGTCTCGTATTTTGCGTATTATTGAGAGCGTATAATTAAACAACTGAAAACCGTTTTATTTATACTAATGATAATTCTATGATTGACATAAATGATGCTATAATGTTTCAGGAATTATATTGTTTTGATGTGTCCTGCAAATAATGTTATTGTTAAATACTCCAATATTGTTAAAAAAAATAATTTTATGTTTTATGTACACTTTAGTTAATTTATATGTTATTTCTTAATTTTAGTTATTTTTCAATTATTCATTTTTATGTGTAAGTAAATGATTAGTGAAAAATAATTAAAAATTCATTAATTCGATTAAATTTTAAATAAAACGTAATTAAATTTCATTTTGAGTGGCAAACTAGGAAGAAACTTGAACAAAATTTTTAACATTTGTTGTTTGGTGCGTATCCTAATGATAAATAAGAGTAATTAAGAGGGCAATTAAAACTTAATTAATCTTACCTATAAAGCTAACTTACATTGGGTTCTTCTAAGTGAAAAGCTCAACATACGATCGCGATTTTTAGCCTCGACTTTTAATAAAGTCTGCTGTGATTTTCAACTTCTTTAACGGCCTGAATTCACAAGGCGGACAGAGGCGATTTATACATTGTTGGAAAAGTATTAATGAGACTTTATAGTTCGTAGTTAAAGTTAGTTTTATTAACTACCCGGCTAAATTGCTTCTTCGCAGTCATGCTCAGCTATATATTCGTACACGCGCTCGCGCCTTTAGCTGGAATGAATGAAAAAACGAAACTTTACCCGTTTATCCTTTCTTTCTAAGTATTTGGAAACAGAAAGTAAAGTATGACTATTTTAGGTTTATTTAAGAAGCACATGTCTCGACTACGCTTATCGACTATTAGCTCTGTTACTCGTTATATATATATATATTTACATTGATCGTCTGTATTGTTGTCCTTTCTAATCACTTTAAAAGATTATGTAGTTTATGTATACGTATTGGTATATTGATCCTTGGGGTGAAAATTCTCTCTACACGTCTTACTGCGCATGAATTAATAATTCAGCTTTGACATAAATAACTAATTTCGAAGGGAAAACGTTAATATGCATTGTTGCGTTAAGAACAATGATGTTATGTACTTACCGTTCTAAATAAAATTTGAATACAGACGTAAAGTAGATTAGTCTGTTTAATTCATATAGCATTTTATTATTTAATATTTTATTTCTCATGTTAAATCACAATCTGGAACAGTCATATAAGTGACGTTTATAGTGATTCTACCTACTTCAGAGATAGTACAAATACAATTCTAACAAAATTATTTAATATATTTTTTATAATATTATTACGGTATCTTTATTGAAGAATTCATTGTAAAACGAAAACGAATAGCTCTGAACGCATTTCCATTGTACATTTTAATACGAAATTCTAAAACACATTTAATTCAAGTTTGGCAGGATAAAAAAGAAAAAATCCATTTTATGAAAGGTAGGAAAAATATTGCCTCATAATGTTCGCGGGGAGCCTCGCCGCCGACGGCATAACAGCCTGCCCCAACATAAAGCACATACGAAATTTTACAATAAAAATAAAGTTACGACGATCGTAATCCTAACTTATGTAATACACGTCTGTATAGCTCCGATGCGCGTATAGAAGCCAGCCCCTTGAGCGGTATCTCAAGAAATTAGTTTCCCTCAACGAGACGTCCGCAGCCCTCTCAGTAAAATCATCAAACCCATTTAAGCCACCGAATCTCGCATCCAATTCTCGATGAAAAAGAAAAAAACGTTAACGAGTAGATCTCCTCCTCTGCTTCTCCCATCCCACGGCTACTCACGAAATTCGACATGGCCAGCCATGTCCCGAAAAGGTCAACGAGCGAGCGCGCGCGTCGCGCGTGGCCATAACTAGAGGCTAGGATCGATAAGAGGAAAAGCGCGCGATAAATCAGCGAAAGGAGTGAAAAAGACACGGGCGCGCGCATCTGCCTTTCTCGATGGAGCGCGATAAGGTCCGTACGGCGGGCATGGGGGCATTTCCCCCCATCAGCTGAAGCTAGAGCCGTATCGAATTCCCGAAATGCTTCCCGAGGCGCGTCCATCTCCCTCCCGCGCGTATAGATCAAAAAAGGCCCTCTTTCAATCCCACATATATATATAGTCATGTACAAATGACCGACAGCGGACCACCGCTGTTTCATCGTGAATTACATAAACAATCGGCCGGTTAACATCGGTAGATGCGGTCAAGATAGACAGCGTAGAGAGAAAGAGAGAGAGATTTTTCTCGGAGCGCCACATATGCGAGGAGCGCAAGCCAGAGGCGGCAGCTCGTCACGCCGTCAGGAGAGGGACTCTAATTTATAACTATAGGGCCCAGCCGGGTGGCGCGAGCGAGCGCGCCTATTTTTTCCAGGACATAACGCAGAAGGCGCTGCCGCTGCTGCCTTTTGCTGGAGGTATGTGGCCTGGGGATATAGAATGACAATTTTTCCGGGGAATATCGCCCGCTGCCACGCGCACCCAGAGAGAAAAAGAGTAAGAGAGAGAGAGGGAGAGGCCTACTACCGTGCCTCTCGTTTTTCTTATCCGATCGTATTGGACGGAAGGGTCGTTCCATTTTTTTTTCTTTTTATTTTCGGCCTCGTTACTTTTTTCGTAATTAGCAATTAAGCGGGAGGGGCGAGTGTAAAAACGTATGTTTGGCCAGATGCAGGGGGGATGGTTTATCGGCGCTGTTAGTTCCAATGGGATACGGTTTTAAATGCTGCTTTTTTGGGGGGAGTTTTATTTTATTGATATGGCTTACTCTAAACAGGCCACGCTTTGAGTTTCGAGATCGTTTTATAGCTTCGCGAAGGTTACGAATGTCCATCGAATCATCGTTCTTTATTTAACGATAAATTACACGAAATGCAAAAAAGTCAATGAACCGTAATTGAATGAAGGTAATAATTTTATTACACTTTTACAGAGAATATTTCATAAATAGCTGGTTTTCTTTCTATATTTTTTACTCAAACTCAATTAGAGATAATCTGAAGGGAATGCGTACAAGTGCATACGCGCCTACTTATGCTTTCCCTTAAGCCATTAATTACATTGGAAATACTGTATTCTTATTCAAAACGAAATACGTATAAGACAAAGGAAATTAGCATACATGGCATGCTCGCATGGTAACACAATTTATTCGGCTATCATTATCCTATATGTAAATTAATTTACACGCTTACAACTAATTTTCATGTAGCAAAGTATAAATATTTAAGTCCTTTTTTCCGCTACGCACAAACAACAATAATTAAACTTAATTAAAGCCAAATGAAGTTTATTTATAAAAACTCGTCATAAAGCGTTCGCTTAACCGCTCTCGGGATAATGAAAGGTTTTCAATAACCGCGCCGACCTACATAAAACAAATGAAATATCCGAAAACTTGAAAATTCCAATCAACTGACACTTAATGCCGATCAAAATCAAATCACACGGTACTTGCCAGTCCCCGAAACCGGTTTTAAATTACAAGCCCTGCTCGCTCTCTCTCTCTCTCTCTCTCTCTCTCTCTCTCTCTCTCTCTCTCTCTATAACAAACTTCATTCCCCCCAACTAGCTCCAGCAGTTACCTCGACCAAGATCCATCCTCAAACTCGGAACGCTGCCTCGACTGCAGGTACAAACGTACTCGATATCGCAAGGCTTGATGGGCACCATTCGTACGGTCCGCTTCTACCTGCTCCTCCACTAACCTCCTGACCGGCCTTTGACGCGCGACCGACGCCCGCAAATGAATTGCTTTAGCCCCGCGCTAGCTCTGCACCGCAAGTCGCGCGCAGACGAGAGCAAACGCTATTAACCAATATATATACGTATATATATATATAGGCGAGTGCGCAAGCACGGCAGGTGTGCAGGACGATTCGGGATGATCGGCCGCCGGCTCGCAAGTTTATCAAACTGCTATGCGGCTGGACCTAATTTTCAGAGAGCGGAGTGTACTCGCGGAATGGCGCTCGGAGAAGTTTGATGCTTGGAATTATTGTAGGGTGGGGCCTGTAATTGGGAGGGCTGGTTGGCTCGAGGTTGTCACGTGGTTTTGGGTGGCGGATTATTGTTGGGTTGGATTTTTATTTTGAGAGAGGTTTGGCGGATGCTGGTGTTGTTGGAATTATTGATAGTTTATTGGGCTGGTTAGAGGTTCTGAAATTTAATATATTTTTGGATTTTTGATTAACTCGTCTCGTGTTACTTGGAAAAGAGGTATTTTTTTAAACTTCCTGGCGTTTAATCACACAGTGTTCATAAATCAATTTCGATTCGAGCTGCTGGTCTGTTCGCCCGCTGCAGTCGTAGGCGCGCCTACGCTAGAATTAATTAAGCTATTATTTCTTATATTCAACGCCAAAACCTGAGTGTGGGTATATTTATTTAGTTTAATATTTATACGTAAAAAAGAAGAAAAATGCTTAAAATATATAGTTGGTTAAATTTATGTATAACAAGTATTAGAAAGTGCAGCCGCGTTAGCAGCACGCACGATAAACATGAATTAATAAACAGCTTCGTAATTTAACTTTTGACAAACTACAAAATAAGCCGCGTCTCGCAGCGCGAGTCTCATTACCGCGGGACGCATAACTTAATGTATTTTTAACCTGTCCAAGTTTGTTTTCACTTGCGCGAGCAGCGCACTCTAGTTTTCGAGACTTTAATATTTATGAAGAGGGGGCGCGAGCGCTGGATTGTAAATAATAATTAAGAGATCCCGCTGAAACTTTGATAACCGTATGGTTTACAAGGGAAAACCGAGTAAAAAGAACCTGCGTCAATCTGGTGCTTCTTTTTTTTCTCAAAGCTGCCTGCCTCCGAGGAATTAACAAGCCATTTAACATTCCGCTGTATTTCGCCTTCGCTTTGCGCGATCGTAAGAAAATTCGGTAAATAGTAATTAGCTTGACGTAACTGCTAATCTCTATCTCTCTCTTTTGGTAGCGCGGAGTGTATCAGCGAGCGTGAAACTTCGGTTAGTCGCATGCAATTCTAATATTAAATATTTATAATAACATCCGGTCGATGATTATTAAAGTTTTCGCGACGAGGTGCGTGTGTGTTTTAAAATAAATGCTAATAACGTGATAAAAACTTTCGGAGGCGAGATGAAAGGAGGCCGGCTTGACGTTTTTATTAAATGAATCGTCTAGCGCAAAACGGTTTACAGTTGTTAAATTTGTTTACGGCAAATTTTAATTACTCCTTTGGACTTTGGCGACGTTTACTTTGCCGGGATCAAAACTCCGAGGTAACGCAACAAATTGAAGTAGATGTATATATATTTAGCGTTACCTCAACACGATTAAAACTGGCTTTATTAAAAAATTATTTATATGTGAGAGATTTATCTATATCAATTTAATTAAATTGGAAGACTTTGTCTGAGTGTTATTTTTTGAAAAATGTTTCAATTGTGATATTTTGGGATTTAAAAACAAAGTTCCATATATTTAAGGTAAAGAAAGATACTTAAGATAAAGAAAACATTTTTATATAATTATTAAATTATTTAAATATTGAAAAAAAGGATCCGGTTTTGTAGGCTCTTTTAACGGTCGATCGAATTAAAATATTTTAATATCCCAGAACAATATATTTTCTTCGAACGACACAAATAAACCAAATTAAATTGAGCAAAAATTATAAAACCGATCAACATATTATAATTCCACAGGCTAGTTTTTTTCACGCGTTTCGACAGGACAAGACACACGCGCTAACCGAAATAAAACTAAAAGAACGGCTCACGGGTGCCGGCTTAATAGCCCCGAAATACCTCGACTGTTCAAAACTCGTAGGTGTTAAATTAAAAATTCCCGAAAAAGAAATGAGATCACGATCTCACGCCGTTCGGCCCAAGATGAAAAAGAAAAAAAGGGAACCCAGGAATAGATGAACGGCGAAAAAACAGGCAGCCAAATCGGTCCGGCGTAACGTCGCAAAAAAAAGGGGGAGAGAAGCAGAGCAAAAGCCGGCCGAGAGCGCGCGAGACAAAACTCGTTTCCTACACAATAGCACTGCTCCCGTACTCTCTGGTCATCGTCAGGTCGATCTCCCCTATATATCCATATCGAATCGCGCGCCAACGTACGTATATATATACATACGTAGAGGCACACACGCTCTCGCGTGTTTCCCGAAAGATCGAGGCGAGAAAGAGCCGTATATGTAATAATCGGGAAGCGTGAATCCGGTCCTCGATGACGCGCTGGCTCCCCTGGCTCCCCCACAGTGGGGTTCCCCTATTTATGGCCGTACGGGGGACACACGCGGACTGCGCGCGCAATAAAAACTCGCGGCGTTTAGAGGCCGATTCGACAAAGATTTTTCCGAGATTTCTGGCCTCCTTTGTGGCGTCTTGATTTCGCGCGCGACGAGACTCGGATTTCGTCGATCGTTAAATCGAGGACTGTCCTTTTTGGAGTTAATGGCGCGGGACGAGAGCCGGCGCGGTTTTTCTTTTATTTTTTCTCTTATTGCGTGGTGTGTCGAACTTTGGGGTAATAAAGAATCCTGCGGACTTTATAATGGCTGATAAAAGGACAGGCTGATTTCGTCGAGTTGGATAGGGAGACAAGTTTCGTTTCTTTTTTTGTATTTAGATATGAGGAGAACAAAGTATCGGGTTGGAGGAGCGCGTTCGAAATTCGTTTAGATTTCGAGATTTCATTAACTCATGTCTTTTTTGGGTTATTTTCGCAATCCGGATTTTTGATTCGGTAAAGATAAGTTTTTATTATTCTTATAAGCAGTAAAATTTTCAAGTCAAAATGAAGACGTAAAATTTTATTTTATAAATAATTAACCGTAACGTCAAAAATAATTTTGGAACAATTTGCTCTTTACATTTGAAGATATAAAAATTCAAAAGATTCCCCCAGTCTTAATTATTTAGAAAAAAACAGAGGCACGCTCATCTCCACACCAGTCTCAATCATTTATTATCCCGTTTTTTTCCGCCACGAAAATCACAATAATCCATAAAACCTCTCCAATAAAAACAACCTTTTCCAGATCGTATATACCAGGCCCGCTCCCACACACGCTCGCTTATACATATAATTAAGCTACTCTCAACTTTTCTATTAAGCAACTCGGGGGCGCGCGCTGCCGTAATAAGCCGCTTTTTATCCATAAAATTGGGCCCCGCGGATAATTATTTCGACGAAAATTGATGAATGGCCCGCACAAAAACGCTCCTACGAGCCTCTCCGCGCACAGGTTGCTGCGCGCGCGCGCCGAAATGTCGTTTTCCAATTAAAAATCTGCCGGCTCACGTACAAAAAGCCGCTCGCCGAAAGGGAACGGAGAAAAAAGGCGAATCACGCGCGAGGTGGAAGGGCTGGGTAGAGGGGAAAAAAAAACGAGATTAGACAGGTGCTGCCGGCTCCTCTCTCACTCGCTCTCTAAACAACGAGCCGGCTATAGGGAGCTTTCTGCTTCGTCAATGGTAAATCGAGAGACGCGGCTCGCGGCAGGGAAAAAAGAGCGAGATCGCCGAGGAATAATGAAAGGCAGACCGGCGGAGAAAGAATGAGGCCCCCCTCTCTCCCCTGTGTCTTCGGCCAGCTCCGGCATAATCGAGCCTCGCGCGCGCCCAGGCGCCCGCGACGAATCGCCGCTATATACACGTTACTACCTATATACTGTGACTGCGTCTCTCGGGCCGCGCGTGACGAATTCTCGCGGATTCGTTACGTCCTAGGCGTAATTCGCCGCGGAAAGTCGCCCCTTCTACCAGCAGCAGCCAGCAGATTTGTCCCCGCGCTCGTTTCGGGCATTAGTCACAAGGCCGGTCCAGCTGGTCCTTTATGCGCGCGAGCGCGTGCCGTCTGATAAGGCGAGAGCCGCACGCGTCTGTGTACTAGGAAATTTCGAGGCGCAGCTGCCGCTGACTCTATATATATATATACTTGCATGGCTTTGAGAGGTGTACGAAGCAGTGCGCTGACTTCTGGAGAGCTAGATGACGGACGGAGGCAAAGACTCTATTTTTAGTGCAGGCGCCTGCAGCGGAAGAGTGGATCAGGCGGCTTAGCATTTTTAATCCCGTTCCGGGTAAGATGCAACGATGTATCGCTCCGCTGACTCGCGGGGCTTTGAGTGCGCGCATGCGCCTGTCATTTTACGCGCAAGCGGGGCGCGGTGAAAGTGAGCATTATTCAAATCGTTATGCTGATGAGCTCTTCGTATGATGACTTTATAGCTGGCTTCCTACTATAACGCCGGGCTGCGGCTCATTTCGGATGGAAAAATATTCGCTGGTTACGTTTTGATTGTTAAGTTTACGGAAATAGCGGACGCTTCAGCCTGGACTGTCGGAATGCGAGCCTAAGAGCCATTTAAATGCATCAGATGAAATTTTTTTTTCAGGGGGCTACTATAATGAGCGGGACAAAGTAGTCGAATCATTCTAACAATGGAAAATTTAAATACCTCTGATTATATCGTACACCACTGTTAACATTAACATGGCGGCCCTCGACATGCCCGTCGATTCGTAACTTTAAAAAATAAAAATTCCGTAAATACGTTAGTGCAATAAATTCGTAACTTTAAAAAATAAAAATTCCGTAAATACGTTAGTGCAATAATTAGCAACGCTAACCTCGCTCTTAAAGGACCACCATCCGTTCAAGCATCCCGACGCTTTGTCCAACAAGCCCTGATTATTAACGACACAGCCCATTCACAGGAGTCGGTCCCGAAAACCGCCACTCCGTCTCAAAGGACGCCAGAGAGAGCTAACCGCCCAAACAGACAGAGAGAGAGAGAGAGAGAGAGAGAGAGAGATACGTATATATATATTCCCGAGCCTGCGCGGAAAGAGTAAGTATATAGAGTCACGGCTGGGCGATTCCCTGCCGCTGCGCCGGCAAATCCGACTTGCTCTGCGTTTACGCGGGGGGCTAATTAATTAGCCGGCTAATTGACGAGCCCTGCAACGTAACGAGCT